>ML179259.1:83783-143145 GCA_004369135.1 Dendrothele bispora CBS 962.96 | reverse complement strand
ACAGCTCAGCAAATCTCAGAGCCTATAATGCTTTTCGATAGTGTCTACAACAGCCCGTAGTAAGGTTCAAGCAGAACGTAGGTCTGGGGATCGTGCATGCGCAGCACTGTTTTTATATAACGAATAGGTCAGCAACATGACGGCTTTCATACTAGAAGTTGAAGAACGTCTTAAGGCCTCATGGTTGTCGCAGTTAACTCGACTTTTATAATTGAAAGAATCGAGACTATGATGTATGAGTGACGTCGAAATCTGGGCAAAGACTTTGTACTTCTTTCAAGTGTCGTCTGACCATTATTCAACATATTCAACCCACATTGAATAATTCATTCCCATCATTCCAACAAGTTGACTTACTGCCTCCTGGAGGTCTGGAATTTCTACTTGATCACTTCATTAGCAGAACAGAAGTTAATGTATTTCACTTTCAACCGTTTTTCCTTGATGTTCCTTCCGGACATTGCATAAATTACGATACTAGGGAAATAAACCAGTCCCTAAACCTCAAGGCTTGTCTAGGCATAATTATTCTGTCAATACGCCGAAGGCCGAATATTGAATTCATGCAAACATAGGTATGCATATTTGCTTCAGTGTTCCAGAATCTCGTTATACATAACTGAAACCCAAAAACTTCTGCTGACATCAAGTGGTAATACTCAATCATAGCATCAACCGCCGACATACAACCCCCATGGATAATTTCTAGGCTATATCCATCTTCTCCGGCCGTTTGAAACGTGAGTATGTTGATCTACATAGACAAGGAGACGGGAAAAATTACAATTATTGATGGCATATCCGTGGATTGATCATTACTGGGACCAAGTTCCTTGGTTTAGACCAGAGTAGGGGAGAAGATCACGCCACTTCTTCGTATGTTTGCCTACAAGACTATCTCGAAAAGGGAAAGAAGAAAGTAGGTAAATGCTTACTTTGAATCTTCGGACCGGAGAACTACAAGTTTTTGCATGATAGTAGCTATCCAAGTACCAGTACTTGCCAAAGTCCGAGTCCGACGGTTATAATTTCAATAAGAGATTTTGATTGACAATGCAAGATCGCGGGGGTAGATAGTACTAGTACGCCTCGCACTTCCAGCGGTACCGGTACCTTTTTCATTATTCTTATTGATTTTTTCTAGGAAGACACGACGTAAGAGGGCAGATGCGGGGAAACTGACAACAAACTTTGGATTTTTTACTGCTCGGCGCGAAGGCTGACCGGGGGGCTGTCGCAGTTTGTCTTTGAATGGTCTAACCTTCTTCTTATTCAATCACTAACAATAAAAATTATATCGACGGACACCTCGAAAGACGCCTACTAACAAGGGGAGAGAACATGATAACAAGTGCGTGGTATTTGCTGAGAGGAGTCCGCTTTCAAATTCGGATTTTGGAGTCTAGTGACTAGGGGGAATTTACGTGAGTCCCAAGTGAGTCCTGTCGTTTTGACCGCTAGAGCAGACGGAATAGTCTATCGAGAGAAGGTGTGGATTCTTAGGTGGAGACCTAAAAGACCAACTTGTGGCTCAAGAAGAAAGGTTCTCCAGCCGAAGGGGCCGAGCTGTTGTTGTGGTACAAGTGGCAAAATTATCTCTTCGAGGCGGGAATTTTGCTATTGACAATTGATGATACAAACAAATCACTCGGTAGGGAGAAGTACCGTTAGAATGCCGCATGAGTAACCTCCTTTACCAAAATCTATTCATTATCGCCAGTGGTGTCAAGCGTGAATTTCGCTATTGATTTGAATATCACAAGGATAATGATTTCGAATGATGGGTACCGGTACTGACGAGGTACTGTGACCAGAGGTTATCAGCGTATCAGACTCATGAAGCCCCACAACGAATTGGGGTGCGCAACTAGTGCGACCATGCTATAGAAAGAAGGGAAGAAGGGAAGAAAGTGCTCCAGGCTAACGATAGAAGTGGAGCAAAGAGACGTCGAAAGATAAGAAAGCGGGGTTATCGTCGTTTTATTTATAAGTAAGCTATTGATGTGTGCAAGATGTAGAGATCTTTCAACCCCGTCTTCCCTGGATGAATTTATAATTACAAGGATATATACTTACGCTACGCGATAGAAGGTTCAGACGGTCAAGTAAATTCATCCCAAGTTATAATTAGCTTGTCTCGAAGTCCGACGTCTAGTGTGGGATATTAAACCTCAGATACGAGTGCTCAGCTGAAAGTCGCGGAACCCCGATACTCAGAGTGCTGTAATACTATTGAACGCCTTTCTCACTCGAATTTACTGTAAAATCTTGATTAGTTTCGAATGAGTGAGCCCTCTCGGTCAAAAGCTCCAACCATGAGAGAAACGAGGCCTTTTTACAGGCTTAATTAAGCATCGACCAATCAAGAACAATGGAAGAGTGCCTTGAACCTCATGAGTGAATGAACGGACAGGGCCACACATCAGGTTCTCGAAGTTCTCGAGGTTCTGAAAATTTTTTTGGAGATCCGGGGTAATACATATATGTATAATTAGACACACTAAAGCCCTATCCGGTACCATGTAGCTGGTATGTAAGTACTACTCAACACTGGAATGCGGGGCAATAAGAGTAAGTGTTTATAATGGGTATAGCTTGCTCAAGCTGTACATGTCAAGTGTAGTGAATATATTGGACGTGGTGGACTCAAGCCTAGGACCAACTCAGAGTTATCCATGTATGGTGCTTTGACTCGTACAGTACTTATGCACAGTATAGCACTAATTCAGATCCATCAGTCTTGGGTTAGGGGTGTATGTAACTTATCTTCACAAGAAAAGGGCTATTTTTTGAAGTTGTTTTCTATGTGGCAGTAATCCCTCCTTGTGGAATAAGTGCCTGAAACTCTGTCTTTGTCTTCCCGCGCCGAGTACTGTTTTTCAGGAGAAAAATAACCACATCAAACCTGTGATCTAAGGACGTTATAACTTGTGAGACAAGCGTCGGAGCACGTAACGACTGATGTCATTTTTACACCGTTCCAGCCAGGGCGCCCCGGGTGCTTAATTTAGTGGTAAAGCGGGGTATTGAGCGATCCTCTGAGCAAGTAGCTGGGGCAGTAAGGGGGCAACTAAGAGATCTGCCGTTCGGATCTACTTCGAGATGAGTGTCATATGCATGTACAAACCCATTCAGAATCAGAGCACATTTCTCAGAACTTCTGAGTGGACATACAAGGCTGAGAGTGTTCAAGCAGGCTTCAATTGGTAAGTTTTACATGTAACATAGTATGTAACCGATATTTCTGACGGCGAACTATCATTTTTCTGATTTACTCCAAGAATGTTATCGGAAAACTGCTAGATATAAATATCAGGGATACCGTAGTACAAATTCAACAAGATATATTTGTGGCGCGGACACAGTGACATTTACATGATTGATTTCCAGACATACAGCACTAGACAAAACGACACTCACAGGTCAAAGCTACTTAAGAGTGGTGTAGAGTCCAACTAAGTTGACGAGATTCAGTGCTGCAAAATATTTAGCATGATACTTATCTTTGCTGTACCATAAGGTCATCTACACAATTATACAAGAAGTGGAAAAAAAAACATCATGCGTGACGTCAATCATGAGAGGTTCCAGTTGAGCATGTAGTCACAGAGGAAATTTTTTCTTTATTCGACGGGAACGAGGCTGAACGAGGGCGGGAAGGGAGAGACTCAGATGACTCGGAAATGATTGGGCATACGATTCCCAGCCTCAAGAATTTCGGATCGAATGGATGATTGAGAGCCAACTCAAAGCCCCGACCTGTGAAAGGGGGCGACGCCAAGATCCGTCCACCGCCAGTGCATAACTACCTCATGGCAAATTGACGGATCTCCTTAATCCTTAGGGGGCACCTCCCACCGAGCCGACCCACTTTGTACATGGCGTACATACGTCTAGGATGATGTTAGCGATGATGAAATGCTTGATCCAATGACGGTCGTCCGTGTGTATATCTGATTTTTACCTCCGGTCCTTGTGTGGCGCCGTCGGTGTAACAGTCGACGTCGTGTGATTTATTCTCCTTGAAGCGTTGGAATTTCGGTCTAAAATTCGAGGAGTTAAGGATATGCATATTACTATTTATCCGCTCATCGACAGTAGTTACTAGCCAGAGTATGTATTTACTGAATATCGGGCTTCCTGAGAATAATCCAAGTACAAAAAATGGGTCTATTCTTTCCTACCTGAGCGTGTGAAGGAGAAATTCAACGGTGTGCTCAAAACCCGCCTGTTAACGTCAAACATCCAAGGCTCGTAAAAAAAAGTAAGAAAAAAAATGACACCACGGAAATATCTACATGGAGTGAGAGCAAGTGGATATCTTCAAGGCAAGTGTCGAGCGCGTTGAACCAACCGACCACATAATTGCCAGCGACTGATTGCAAGTTGACCCGATAAATTTCTAGGAAGAAAAATACTTGTGGGGTTTTTCTTAAGCGTTCACGTTCAGCGATCAGGCTATTGGGGCAATTAACATTGTGGCAACTTAGCCTGAGTGGTATTTCGAGTATATGGGGTAAAAATGCTAGGCTACTGTATGCACCATTGTACTTACGTGGTGAAATCACTACTAATACTACCGTTGGTTTCGTTCCATTGCAACAAATATCAAGAATTCCTTTTTTCGTACCTACCTACCTACCTACAAGAGTACTATTACCTGGGTACGCGTACTCAAACCGCGGTACACAAGTAAGTACACGGTACGTCAGGGTTGAGTTGTTCCTCTTGCTTTTTATGTACATACCTCAACGGTGCTCGGAGGCCACGTTAAATCCCAAACGGGCGTAATAGTAACCAGCGAAACACACGTTTATTGCTAAGGTAAAAAAATCCCTATGACTACTACATGTACATGCACGTAGGGACTGAAGTAATGCATGACGCCGGCGCCAACGAAAGAATGATTTTTTCTAAAAAAACCCCGAAGCCCTAGCGCTGATCTCACCCAGAGTCCAAAAAAAATGATGCAAATTCATTTATTCTTCAAGTTCTTCCCAATTCCATCCCCTTTTCTATAGTAGAAAAAAAAACATAACAAGTAGCATAGTAGGGTTTACTTAAGGTAGGGTGCATACGAAAAGAAGGGAAACGAGCGTTAAACGAAGAACGTACAGTTAAAAGAAACGACGTCTAAGTAAAAATCTAACTAAAAGTACATTATATACAACGGCTTTTTTTTCACTTTGGATTCGCTTTTGAAATCCTCGATCCCGGAAACAAGACACACAACGATAAGGGAGAAGAACAACAAGAGGACTTCCGACAAATTTGGGAAAGAAAAGAGAAGAAATGGAGAAAAAAGGTCCACGGTTTGGTTGGGTCCCTAAAACCCTCCGTGCAAGAGGAAAGGAAGAGAAAGGGAAGGGGAGGATTAAATACGACAAAGCGTACGCGCATATATGTATATGTAAAACAGGGAAACAGAACAACAGTGGTTAAAACAGGCAAAGGTGGGTTTTCACGTACAATAACTTATATGCGTGTGCCAGAGTTGGTTTGGAGTAAATGCATGCGAGCGTTTATAAGGAGTTAGGGGAAAAAAGGAGGGAGAGACAGAGGAAAAGAGAAAGGAGTTTAATTGTGATGTTACTATTACGTTCCACGGATCAAAAAAAAGAAAAGTTGGGAAAGAAGCAAGAAGAAGAAGAGGAAACAAAGGGGCGAACCGTAAGGAGGCAGAATTCCATGTATGTTATCACCAAGAGGCCCAAGAAAGACGAGACACGAAACGAAAAAGGGGAGAGACAACCAAGGAAGAAAAAACTTGGTTTGGTCAAGAAACAAACAAACATGAATGAAGCAAGAAAAATTGTGAATGGCTTGCTTAACGAGCTCAATCCAATTTCATCCATCAACCCCAGATCCGCCTTTTTTTTTACTTCCCCATAATCCATCCAAGCCCAAAAAACTTCTTTCCACCCTTCTTCCCATCCCCATCCTCATCATCACTATCCCCCCCAAACATCATCGAATGTGTCTCCCCTCCTCCTCCTCCTCCATTCGAAGGATGCGCAGAACTAGGTGGCTCTCCCAACCCTTCCACACTCGAAAACGACACATATCCTTCCATAAGCCTACACTGAATACTCGCCGTTCGTGCATTAAACTGCGAGTTGGGCGAACCAGGGAAAGAAGACATCGTCGGACTCGGTTCAGACGAAGTACTAAAACCGACGAGACTGGGGGGATCAGAGGAGGAAGTAGCAGACGTAGGTGAGACAACAGCGGCCGTCACCGTCGCCTTCTTGTTCGTCGTCGTCGTAGGTGAACCCAACTTGGACGACGCCGAAGGTGACGCTGGCATCACCGCTACCACTTCTTGCTGTTGTTGTTGTTGTTCTCCTTCCTCCGAAGCTTCAGTCACGTTCGACTGATTCCTCGACAAAGTCGGTCTACCCAATCCCAACCCGGTTCCCGCTCCAGCCTTTACCTTTGCCTTCATCCCCCTCGAGTTAGGCTTCGTATTCAGACTCTTGCTCCTCCCTAAACCACGTTCATCCAGATGTAACTCCATAGTTGGTCTAGCAGACGCACTACTCCCTCTCCTCTGCGCCAATCCAGATCCTTGCATCTGTATCTGCGTCTGCGTCTGCATCAACAACAACCCCTTTCTCGGCGTCCTATCATCATCATCATCCTCAACCTCCTTTTCTCTCCTTGGAGGTGTAGGCGGAGGCGTGATCATCTTTCCGTTACCGTTCCCGTTACCGCTACCACCACCACCACTGTTACTACTACTTCCACTACTCCTCTTCTTCTTCTCCACTACTGCGTCGTCCTCCACAGGCGATCCAACAATCACCTCTTCTTCCAAATCACCAGCAACAGCAGCAGCAGCAGCAGCTCTCTCCCTCAACTCACCCACACTTGGCACACTCTCCAATCCAGGTAACGTATACACATATCTCTTCGGCGTACCGCCTCTCGTCAACAACGTCTGAGGCGACGACCGACTAGGTGAACCTGGAGTAGGAGCAGTATGCGATCTCGTTCTCGCAGGTGAAGAAGAAGAAGAAGAAGACGATTGTTGATTCCTAGAAGCGTAATAACTAGGTGAATGCGTAGAAGAAGAATATTGTTGATAATGACGATAAGGAGAATGAGAATGAGAAGAGGAAGAAGGCGTCCTAGGGGACATGTAACTTTCCCCTTCTTCTCCTCCTCCTCCTCCTCTACCGCGATGGCTTCCGCCTTGACTAGGTGTAGACGGAGTGGGTAATTGTGGGTTCGGACTCGGAGACTGGTTTGGAAAAAAGTTGTGATTTGTCGTTAGCATATATTCACCCAAAAGCCAAAAAAAAAAAAAGAACAAAACAAAAGCAAAAAAAAAACTCACCTCATCACTCCCACTCCCACTTCCACTCATACTCCCAGACCCTTTATTACTATTACTATTAGACCACAACCACCCAAACATCCCCGTTCCCGTCCCATCCCTACTCAAATCAACCACACTCGACGACCTAGTACTAGCAGGCATCGAACTCCTCTTCATCCCCCTACTCCTCTTCCCCTCCTCCTCCTCCTCCCTTGTTCCCGTCCCTTCATTCCCATTCCAATCAACATAATCCTCAAACCTCTCTTCCTCTCCTTCCAAATCATCCCTTCCCTTCCCTCCTCCTCCTCCTGCTCTTCTCATCCAAGAAGACGACCCACCAGAAGTAGAAGTAGAAGTAGCTGTAACATTCCCAGCACTCAACACCCTCTCCAACCTCGCTCTCAACGCCTGTTCCATCGCCGTTCTCGGTCCAGCAGGAGGCTGTGCAGACTGACCACCTGTTGATGAAACAGACGCTATATGCGTATAAGACTGAGAGCGCCCATGTCGAACGTTGTTTCTCGGACTGTTACTTTGGTTATGATGATGTAAATCGTATGATGTCGTCGACCTAGGCGCCAAAGGACTAGGACTAGGACTGGGACTAATAGTCCCTGGCCCAGGACCAGGACTCCCAAGTCTGCCGACACCACTGCCGACACCGCTGCCGACGTGATGATGAGAGTGAGGGCTGTGTTCACGGCGCTGTTGTTGGTAATGATGATGATGATGATGATGGCCGTTACTATAACCCGGTCCAGTATAATGTCCGGTATGCCCGTGCGTGGGAGTCGTGGGTAATAAGGACGATGACCTTTGCTGAGCAGCACCTTGCGACAAACGGTTGGTGTTATAGGTATGCGTGGTAGCAGCAGTAGTAGCAGTAGTAGCAGCTTCTCCATCCGAATTCGAAGCAGACTCTGAAGAAGAAGAAAACTCGTCACTTCCTCCAGCTAAGAACCCGATCAACGGTTTTCTCGAATTCGAATTCCTCATCGTTGTCGCCGATGATCGTCGAGGAGTAGGAGAGGAAATCGTCACGGGAGACATTGGAGTTCGGAAGAGGTAAGAGCCGCCGTATAGGTCGGTTGTTTCTTGGAGTTGGGTTTGGGATTGGGATTGGGATTGGGAACGATGACGGGAAGAGGAGGAAGAGGAAGGAGAGGATGGGGTATGGGAATGTCGTCTTTTGTGTAAAGACGTGGAGGAGGAGGAGGAGGAGGAGGATTTAGTCGGCGTCGGCGTCGGAGTGGTCGCTTGAGCGACCTCGTCTTTACGCAACGTTGAGCGAAGCAGGTGTTCGGACCGACTGGGTGGACGAGTGGTGTTGTTGGCGTTCATGTTCACGTTCATATTATGATGGGAAGAACGAGTAGAAGCAGACGAAGAAGGGTGTTGAGACGAAGACGAAGTCGTAGTGTTAGTCGAAGTAGACGAATACGAATGTTTTCTCAACGGTGTCGAGGGCATCGATCCAGAGTAAGAATAGGCGTGTGGTCTCTTCTCTTGGTGAGGGTGTTGGTTATATGCGCCTCGGACGACGACGACGTCACGTTCACGTTCACGTTCACTCCGTCGATCGACAACGGCGTGGTTATTGGCTGTTTACAAAGGAGAAAGATTGCTATGTTAACGGACCATGACACAAGGGCCGTTCGATCACTCACCTGGTCTTCCTACACTCGAAGCGCGGTGTCCACGCGTAGGAGTAGCAGCACCACGGCCGGCCACACTAGTCGAGGCCATCGGACTATTAGGTTGAACGAGTTGCGCACGTGGAGGGGGTGTTCTGAGTAAGTCGGACCTACTAACGGCTGGAGCTGGAGTACTAGTCTTCAACGACAGTCTCCGGATCAGACTGCTTCCTACTGTCTGAAGCTTTCGAGGTTTGGGTGATGGAGTCGGTGTTGGTGTATCGGCAGAAGAAGAAGTGATACTCGCGTTGTCTTGCTGCCCGTCGTCGTCGTCCTCTATGTGTCCTCCGAGTCGGGGTAGGAACGAGACGGTGCTGGTAGGGGTGTTGAGGGTTGTCGAGACACCACTAGTAGCGGTGGCTATCGACGACAAAGAAGGGATGGGGCTCAGACTGCTGAGTTGAGTCAGGGACTGAGAATGGCGATGGCCTTTTGGCTTGGTAGTAGCTATAGGCTTGCCGGTGGGGACACCTATGTATAAGAAGCAAGCGATAAGAAACTTTTTTCTTTGCGGAGACACGGAACGAAGAAAAAAGGGAAACAGACCTATTCGTTGGAGGTGATTATAAGCACGCGAAGATTCTGTTTGCCAATCCATTGGAAGACCGAGCTTCTTCAGGTCCTACACGAGGTCCAAGTCATTCACCGAGAAATCGCTCTAAGCCAGGGGGGAATGGGTTGTATGTGTGTGTATATGGGCTGTTCTAAACTTTTTCAGGGATACCCATGGTCAAACGATTATATTGACTCCTTACCTAATCCGTCGTCCATTATTTTTATTAATTTCCAGGGGAAATCAATTCCTTTTTGCCCGATTTAGGCTTTGGACCCCAAAACACTATAGCGTCACACGGAGCGCTTCCCATCGGGAACGGCCGCCTATACACACACACGACCGGTATCCCCTTTTGTAGTTTCTCCCTCAAAGTCAGTTTCCGAGCAAATCAACAAAGCTTTTTGGTCTCGTAACGTTGCCATAACAAGCCGAGATGACAGTCACACCACGCTTGACCACACTGTGTACGGCAACTCCCTGGAACAGGTCTCATGCGTTCTCTCTGATGTTCCGTCGTCTCCAACACCGCGTCATTGATGACGAAGACGCTGAAACCCTGTGTTCCATTCATCCCAGAGCAAAAGTACTAGTCCCCCTTCTCTTGGTAAAAGACCCCGAGCGCAAGCGCCCCTATTGGCTAGAATCTCAGAATCTTTCCGTTTTCGCAAAACCTTACTCAAAGCTTTTTTTGCTTTTTACCAAAAACCGTACATCGCAAAGTGCGTCAGAGGTCCCTTGGAGAGCTATATCTAACCTATCTACCCCACCTACGTAGAGCGTATAAAAGAAAAGCAAAGGAGTTACGATTAGCAGATTTCCCTCACTCGCTCACACTCCACCCTCCCCCAACAACTTGCTGCAAAGGCTCCTCAAGAACAAGTTGGACCCCTACAAACACCTCTGATTATCCTTTCTGGTAGTGGCGCGGGCTGACAAGAGCTGCTGTATTGTATATCCCATATCTCCTTCTTCGTCTCCCCTTCCCTTCCGGAGCCTTCCAAACTCGAAAGGGCTGTATAATTCAAACTTCCAACATGCTGCGCGTCTAGTCACCAGTGCAAAATGCCAACAACAAAGTTCCCGTTTCTTCGTTAACGTTTTTTCCCGGTCCATCCACTGGCACCCCCCCTTGTCCCCCTCTCACCTCATGTTCATTCGGAGATACGTCGCTATCAAAATGTCATGATACTTTTTTTTTTAGAAAAAACACTCGCTGACTGCGATCGGATTACTTTTGCATCAAAGAACGTTATTCCCAACTGGCTAACTCTTTCCCCGGTGCCGGCTTTTCACCTCACGTCCACGCCCAACGCATACACATCACGTCCCCCACCCATAGCCACTAGTCCTATTCACACCTTCTTGAACTTCACTCTGTTCCAAATCGACCCATCTCAAAACTTTTAAGATTTTTACCCCCGGTGATCTGGCGCCGGCGCGCGGCTCCAACGTTTTATACATATGTCACAAGTACACCTCTCACTTGACTGAATCTAACAAGTTCTTTAGTTCTCTATGACATCTTCAAAACACGTATACCATGACATAGCTCACTTGCACTAGAAGAAACTAACATACATGTACATCTAGAACAAATCAAGTTCATTCGTTCGATTCTTCCTTCCACTTTTACCACAAGGCAAGGCTTCCCTACTCCCTCGCTGGATCCTTTAGCTTCGTCTGCACATCGGATAACCACCTCCCGAATCCGAATGAACTCCGAATTCCGACCGGACACACAATCGGTGTAATTACTATCTGATTTTTGCACATCTTCTGTAGAACATGTTGGGACACTAGATCTAGAATATAACCTCGCCATCCTCGTTTCCTCTTATCTCTAACGTGATTTTCTTCATAGAATCTGGCATCCTTTATTTCGTGGCGTTAGGTAGGTAAAGGAGGCAGCTAAACTGTATATACATATACATAACTTATTATAACAGGGATCTACTCGAATTGAAAAGAACTCTTATATCTACAACGGAATATTGATGGGGAACCATTCTTCCTGTCCCTCGGGCCTCGCATCGATCCAAAAAACGATTCCAAACAAAATAAAATAAAATCGAAAACTCCAGCTCTTGTTAGGACAGACGCGTAGGATCCTATAATGTATGTAGGTTGAAGCACCCCAAGACCTTATTCGACTCAATGTTCAACAAGAGCTCAAAGGAAGACCGATTCAATTTCCGAGGAAAATGTACATGTATGTAAGACTCAATTGATCAATCATCAAATCATTCGGAAAACTCCTCCCTCTCTCTCGTTCTCGTTCTCGCTTTCACTCGCTCGCTTCTTCCCTATCTCTCCTTGCATATTCTATTTTTCTCGTAAGTTACACACTTAAGAAAAAACACAATCTGAGAAAGGAAAAGGTCACTGACTACTAACCATTCCACACATGCAACAAATCATAGGGGTAAGTAAGTACTATTTTTAATTTTCGAACCTCTTCTCTACAAAAGTTTTATTTAGCCTAACCTTCTCTTTAGTACCTTCTATTCAACAACATTTGATGTACAGACACGAGACCAACGGTTCTTGTATACCTGTCCCTTTGTCTAATGTCTTGGTGTTCTTCCAACTTCTCACATATGTGATATGTCCTAATCAAGTTCTATGAAAGTTCTATTCAGAAGTTAGAACACCAACATCATTTCCATTTCACTTTTTTTTGTGGTCCTTCTTTTCTTCTCTTCTTCTCACATACACACACACATACCTCAAATAATTAACTACAACATCCCCCTTATCTTTCTCTAGTTCAAACTTCTTCCTTATCCAAAAAGCTTCTAAACCTTGTTAGTGTTAGTTTGTACATCAAAATCTTTTGTCCTTGTTCATTGTCGACGTCTTTTATCATCACCTTCAAGTTGGCGTTTACCCCGACCTCTTCAATGTTCATTTCATCATTACGACTCAGTCCCGGGGTTCGTCACTGGCCCTATGTTCTCCTGCCAACACTCCGTTGTCGTGGTCTATGATCAACAACCCCCAAAACAGAGAGTCTTGCTCTTATGAAACATAAGTAAAAACAATTTAGCAGTAAACTCGAATTTCAAAGCGATATCATGATGCATGTGATGAAATCATTGAAAACCTTTCTTTTTTTCCTCGGAGTCGGATTGGTTGCAGTTGAGCACTGATACTTAGTTTCCTCATCAGACTCGATGGAAGGGCAAAAACGAGGAGCAACTTGAGTTTGAGTTTGCGTATTTACACGAATTCCGCAAATCGCAGATCATTAGATAGAACCGTAGCATACCGTATAATAGATCCAACAATTTTCTCCTCTCAATTCCCAGTGTTGTTTTATACACTGCTTACATCGTGAACACTTGTTCACAAGAGATAAACCTAAATCTAACCAAAATCCAAAAATTTGAAATTTCCCCCTATAAAGGTCTGAGACGTGTCTATTTATTTGTATTTGCTAGTCTGGGATACTTACAGCTGTGAAGATGTTGGAAGGACACCAAAATCCGCTGCCTATGTCACCCTAAACAAGTTGAGTTGAGCACGGTCGAGACGCTCTTCATCCATCAGCAACAAACATCAACAAAACGCAACAGCTTTTTCCTGTAATTCTTTTAAGCTTTTATGCAGAACCCTCTTACTGGTCAAAGCTGGAATTCGAAATGATACCAAATTGAACAGCTTGAATTCAATTTCAATGTAAGTATAATTTGATGCTGGACATAGCCTGATTTCAACAACGGAAACACTTTCCTATAATCGTTTTTGGTATATGAATTCAGGTCACAAAAGAGATTTGTCTGGATTCTTACTTGTTTTCTATGTCCAGTCTCGGTCACCAGACAGATTTGTTCAGATGCTGTGAATACTATCACACGATTAACAAAACCCGAGCACTCTCCCCAAACCCAGCGTACACCATGAATGTCATTGTCAATAGTACATAATACAAGGACCCGAATAGGGAGCGACACTCACGGGCGGAGTCTGGAACTTTTTTAGACCTTTTAGTTGTCGAAAGGCCTAGGATGTCCGAAAATTCTGTAGAGTACACGGTAACTGTATACTGTGGACAATGTTCTCGGTGTAACACGCCCGTCTTCCGCGTCTAGACCCTCTAGCGCTCTCTTCGGGGTGGGTCGCGAGTCGAGACTGTGAGTATATGTACGTAGATGATTTTCAAATTTTCAGGGCTAATAGATTTCGAAGGGGACGGAGGTACTCATGTGTTAATGTGTACCTTTAGTGCAGATGAATGATACTTATAGAATGTGGGGAGATATCTCTCTATACTATCAAACTCGGTAGGTTCTCCATCTGGTGGTAGTCCATAACCTAATAATGAAGCTCTCAAAGGGTATGGGTGCTTGAGGTTCGTTTTTGCAAGGAACATTCAGTGCCGTACTTGTAAGTATAGACACTCCTCGATAAGACAAATTTAAAAAGACCAGAAACCGAAAAACGAAAATGGAGTTAATGAATAGTAGCACAGTTATACAGTCTCAAGATATGGACAAAAAAATTCCAATGCATCATCACACGAGTAGCGCACCGGATTTCTGACGGCACCATGATACAATACATATCACAAAGTGCAACCTGAATTTTGCTTGCATGAGGAGCTCGAACGACTGCTAAGTAAGTATTTCATCATTATTGTCATCATCCTAGATTTATAACAACTGGCCGATTCGGTGAAAGTAGGTCTAAAGGAGGCCGAATCATGAGAGAGAGAAAGTCAGCTGAGTCAGGTCTTAGTGCCGTCCTTTGCCAGAGATCTCTCTGAGTTAAATGTTAACTTCAAATCAGCACGAAATTAGTATAACCGAGTCATCTGAGGTCTCTTGTTCCCGTCTCCATTTCTTAATAGAGGGAAATGGGACCATATGCTGTATGTCCTGTGATTGACGCCATATATGATGTTCCCTTATAGCAATACTTCCTGTATAACTAATCGAGAATGTATTTAATGGTCTGAAAATATACTTATAGACAGCATCTATGACACACTTTATAGTACCATATCATCTCAAGCGTAGATTCTACACTGTTCTGAGTGACACCATTGCCGTCAAATGCTGTATTTCGAGCTATATCTTACAATTTCGTTCAATCATGTGAGTGCCACTGTGCCAAAAAAGAATTTCGAATTACAGCAGAACCGTTTTGGGTTTGTGCCGCGACATGCTGTATCACATTAGGTGGTTTGTGACAATAGTGGCCTTAGTTAGTGTTGTCAGGACTTCGCTGCGGCTCGACTCCAATCGACTCCGGCTCCAAATGCCGGTGACTCACTCCAGAGTCGGCCGCTAGTCGGAGTTGAGTTTGGATGCGTATGCACCCTACCTTTCTAATTCTTGAACTGATATTTGGAGTCGAAAGGAGTTTTTGAGAAATGTACTTTTTGCCTAAGTACTCAAATGTTCCAAAATGGAATTATTTTAATTTTTGCAAACTAACCGACCGTATGAAAGGTCATAGGGCTGGAAGGTTGAATCTTTTCCTCCTACTGTTCGGTTATTTAGACAAAGCCAACACGCCAAAATTCTATTTGATCAAGTCTGAGCTGATTATGTGTGTTCGCCAGAGTGACTGTCTTTCTAAACAAGCCAGTAAAATAGTTGATTCTGCCATACAATTTGACGTGTACAAAGGTAGCTTCATGGACATAATATGGGTCAGGTTTATCACTTATTATGAACATTTGGTCCGAGTCGCCGAGGACTGTTGATTGCGCACGTCCGGAACGGATGGTGTAAGTACATGAATCGACCGCAGTGCATACACAACTAGGTCAGGGCCGAGAAACAGTGGTGGCACTCCGCGTTTTAACTTTCCTTTACAATGTGTGTTTCCCTGCATCATGACAAATGTCGAGTAATTACAACGGAACAAGACCATGATTCATAACGGTAGTATTATAGTTATTCACCGCACATCATGTCATGGGTACATGCAACCTGCCGACTTGCAGAAAGATCTTTGACGTAGCGACGGACCACGGATAGTCTAAGTGGTTATACTACCGCCTATAGCTAAGAGACATGTATTGTTTGCCCCATACTCTTGAATGCTAAGTACTTACCTTGAGCTTATTACCCCAGCAGCCGATCGGAGCGCTTAGGCAACCCCACAGTTATTTCAGTGTCGATCGAGCAATCGTATGTCAGGCTCAATGTGTCTCAAACCTTTTTGACGGGGACCTACTCTCGGGATTCAAGCTGTTGTCCGTAGGTTCCGACGTCACTCATACATCATAGTCTCGATTCTTTCAATTATAAAAGTCGAGTTAACTGCGATAGCCATGAGGCCTTAGGACGTTCTTTAACTTCTAGTATGAAAACCATCATGTTGCTGATCCATTCGTTATAGAAGAACAGTGCTGTGCATGCACGATCCCCAGACCGTTCTGCTTGAACCTTACTACGGGCTGTTGTAGACACTATCAAAAAGCATTATAGGCTCTGAGATTTGCTGAGCTGTTTAGGGCGTACAAATGAACTGAGTGTGACATCCAACGGCACTGGAGTTGGGAGAATGCAAGAGGTTTTCAAGACAATGGCCTTCATTTTCGCACAATGAGCTGCTCATGCTCAACGTGAACCCTGCCCTTCTACACTCACTTGAATTTTATTCCGACGGTTCCTCAGAACCACCGAGTGGTTTTCCGAACTTTCTATTCATTCGAAGCCTCCTTTTGAGCCTCCTACAACGATTGGGTAGCTCAACCAAGTATATATCGTATTTTGGTGACGTAGCAGGTATGCGTTCTGAAATCCTGTAAAGGTCAACACGAGTTGTGAGAAGTGACATCCCTGAGAGACCGGGCCATATTGCTAGATCGTATCGTTGGATCTAGAACTGCTTTGGACTTGAAAACCACGCATACTTACTTTCGCAGAGAACTTTACGTGGTATACACCCTAGATCGTGAAATCGGGCAATCAGAAAATCCTTTTTGCAATCGACTGTATGAACAAAAAAGAATGGTACATGTGAGCCTCATTTGTAATTCTCACTTCAATAGGATAACTCATCTAGTTTGAGTCGAAAATTCTTCCAGCAAGTTGGGCAATGCCGACATGCCAAAAATTTACGGAGCTTAGGTCCATGGATCGGCCGATGCAAAGGCAAATTTTGGCAAGTAGAATGCCGGCAACTGGCCGATACACCTAATGGTCTTCCAAGGTTTGCTATCCATCCAGACTTAATAGACACATCTCTGCTGTGACATTGATCTCAGTGATCTCTCCGTCGTAAGAACTTATAATTAATTTCACTACCCGAGCTCACTCCAACTCACAGTGGATTTATGAGACGTGCTAATCCACTCTCCTGCATAGGGGTACACACTACGTTATATGGCAGACCATTCAGTTTCTTAGGAAAACATGGCTGCATCCTCAATGGGCCCCGATGTCAGTTCGAGTTTCCCCTCCTCCTCCTCCTCCTCCTCCTCCTGGTCGTCCTTATGATCTCGAGAGGAGCCTAGGTGAATTTTATCCGGGCCAATCTACAACAGCATTCGAATAAAATTCCCTAGTGCTAGAAAGCAAAGGTTACGAAGCCGACTGTAAGAAGGATCGTCCTTAAGTACATGGATTTTCTCCCGACCTCGAGTCTATACTAACACCACATAACGTAATCTAATTGGCGCTGTTTGTAAAGTTCCAGCACGTTGTTGTTCCATCTTATCCTCAACCACCATCACAAACCGACTGGGATTATTCCGTCTGTCTTGTTTCTTTGAAAGAAATTCCGTGGAGCTGATAAACCTTTCTTTCTAGATTATGGACCTCGAGAGCTCTCCTTTCTACCATCTTTTTGATACGAACTACGCTACTTCTTGTGCAGAGGCCAAGCACATACACGAACTCCTTCGCCTTCCTGAGCAAGAGTTGCGGGATATAGACGAGGAAATTGCTCGGTTGGATACTCTTCTGGATAATCTAAGATCTCGAAAAGAGATACTCTCCTCTTACATCCATAAACATCGCCAATTGCTTTCGCCTATACGTCGATTTCCTCCTGAAATGATTGCAGAGCTATTTACTTATTGCCTGCCTTCGACTCATCCTTCGACTCGAGATCCCTCAGAAGCTCCACTTCTTTTAACGCTCGTATGCAAGCAATGGCGCGAAATAGCACTCCACACTCCGTACTTGTGGTCCGCTTTGCATATCTACATTTCTGATTTTCCTGGTGAAGGATTTGTGGAGAGACGCAGGAACAGAATAAAACAATGGTTGGAGAGATCAGGGAATCTACCCCTATCTCTCTCGCTAACCCACCGAAGGAGTTTTTGGGAGTGGACACATCAGGGTTCCGATAATCAAAAAACTCGCATTTCATCTTTGATGGAGTGTCTTATCGAATACTCTCCTCGATGGAAGGATCTGACTCTGAATGCTCCGGACACTGTATTCCAGCTTATTGGAGCTGTACCTCCAGAAAAACTAAGGGTACTTCAACGACTTTTCATCAACGTTCCCTATTCTTACGACCATCCCATTCCCAGTCGCGAGTTCGAGGAATCTCTTTTTTTGTTTCTGAATCGATTACCCCGACTCACATCTCTGCATCTCCGAGAACATCTCTCACTTCCATTTCAATCTGGATTTCAACAATGGTCCAAATTGACAGAGCTGTCTCTCTTCCGTCGTAATGATCGCCATGACCGTAAGAGTAACCCACTCTTGTTCAATGACGCCATGAGACTATTGTCGCAAACACCAGACTTACGTGTTTGCAAGCTCATGATCCAGCTTGATGGCACCGCCAAAGAACACCAAGTCACTCTTCCATTGCTACGTGACTTGACCCTCATCTTCTACGCTGTGCCTTATGGCAAACCACTATCACTTACTTTGGCTCAATCACTGACTGTACCTTCTCTGGCCAATTTGGTCATACATGGATATGCCCCTTTGGCTGACATGACCGCCATACGTAGAGACAGATTGGAACTCTTTTACCGTGAGCTCCTGTCGAAACTTTTCAAAGAGTCAACGTCCATGCAAAGCCTAGACATTGGCGTTGCATTGTCATTCTCTGAGCTCTTTCATCTAGTCCCACAACTCAAATCCTTGACCATCTTCAACAGAAGGGAAGACGAAATTGAAAGATTAATTGGTATGCTTTTTGGGTCCCCAGCGGTTGTTGACAAGTCATTGCCCGAGTCCGAGTTGTCGCTACCTCTATGTCCAGAACTTCAGACCCTCAAGCTCCCGAACATGTTTCGGCTTACGCCATCAGATCTCCTGAACTTGGTTAGGTCTCGACAAGAGTACTCCTCTCTTTACTCTTCCCAAAATTCTGATCCTGGTTCTCGCAAATGTCGTGCGTTGAGGACATTAGAGGTCTATATTTCCAGCTCTTGTGATCGTAACGATGTTACTCCTGAAATCATGGAAGCATTCGAGCGATTGAGAGAAGAAGGGATGAACATCTGTATCGCATATAATGGATGGCCGGAAACACCAGAACCGAAGGATGATTGGCCTTGGGAAGGGTTGTTTGACTGGGAAGGGTGCTCTGAGTGGGAAGTGATCAGGAGTACTCGGATGTTCAAAACGAAGCCGGAAAATGCGGAAATGGTGTATATATGATGTATTCTTTGGACTCACCCTGCTTTCGGTACAAACTTGCCAAAACTTGAGAAATATGAAATGCGATCGATCATTCAAATATTCTAGAGCTGGACACGATTAGAGCGGCCCGAACGATACACAAACTAGTACTACGACTCGATGGAACGGATTCAACATGTTTTGGAATTCTGGCAACATCTCATCAATCATGAGTAAAAGAACCTCCCAATCTACCGACTGAAACTTCTTGATAGTTAGAGAAATTTTCGAGACGCACTAGCTGTTTTTCACTTTAAGGACAAGCCTCTATTTTCTCCCTTTTGGAATTTATTCAAGGTGAGCCTTGTGTATGATTTTTTTTCAGGGCTTTTCTCGAATGACCTGGTCCCTTGAGAGGTGACTTGCCTGTCAGACTTTGCTGCTTCACGCATCACACATCATTGCGCATGACTTTCGAATCTTGAAGTTAAGTGTACTTGGAAAGTACATGCTGCTGCGTTGCCATGGAGAACAACGGCATTGACGAGGGCCAGAAGAGAAAGGTTTGTCACCAGTCACCGATAGCGATGGGTCCGTTCCAGTCTTACTTGCTGATTAACCATGTTAGATAAGTAATACGTTAGTAACATGTTTTAGTAACTCGTTAGTAAAATCTATACTGACACCCATGCCAACTTCATCTAAGAAACTTACCCAGTGTTAAAATGTATGTGTCAGACAGTAGGCTGTACTTTTGCTTACCTATGGCATGCGTAGCTACTGTCTACAACACTCAAAGATTAATTTTGTGTCCAAAGACACACTTCTCGTTGCAATGCCTGGAGAGTTTCCCCAGATCAAACTCCTCTACTTGAAAACATATAATCAGGTCCCGAGATACTACTTACATCCTTTTGATTGTTCGATACATAGTGATCCAGGAGATCAATCCCATTAGATGGTGTTGGCCCAGCTGATATCCCAACAATCTTCACTCAAGAAGCTTCGGTCACGATGTCCCTGTCAATCTGAAGACATACAGTTTTACTATATCCTTAAGTTGTTCGTTGTTTGTTGAGGGAAGTAAGGATGCACGCCACCCGGCTGAAACGGAGGACGTCTTTCATATAAAAGAGCTCTCAAAGGTCGTTCCATCTCAAACTCAGTGCCGTCACCGCTATCCCTCAAAGTCTAAACAATCACCCAACTCTTCTCGAGAAGATGTCGTTTCTGAAAAGCACATACTCGGAGCCCAATTCAAGCACGAAAGCATCATGCCCTACCCGTCTGTTCTCTTTGACCATCTTTATCAGCAAATAATCTCGCTGACAGTAATCCGCACAGAAGTAGATCAAAAGACCTGTCGACGTGCCGTGCCCGAAAAGCACCCTGAGGCAGCAGCTATCACAGATTCTCTCATGAAAAATCGCTTCTCCTGCAGATATTTCCTTCCAAGACCGGTGGCCAAAGAACTCGTTGAAGAAATCATAGACGCAGCGAGATACGCCCCCTCCGGAAATAATATGCAGTATGTACTTACTGCTCCCTTCTCTTTGAGCGATCCCCATTCTTATCTCCGTCATACTCAGGCCATGGGAAAAAGTCTACTGCCTTTCGGGAGACGTCTTGAAGGCCGTATCTACCGAGATGGTTCAAGCACACATAACGTGCCCGGAAACGTACAAAGCCCAGTATGATTACTATCCGACAAACCCATTACCTGAAGAATATGCTATCCGTCGACGCGAGTTTGGCAAACGCTTCTATGGTTCATTGAACGTGGATCATAATGATTCGGCAGGCACAGCTGCCGCTTTAACCAAGCAGTAGTACGTTGAATCTGTTTTTGGGTTAACCTCAGAATCTCAAAAATGAAATTCACAGTGAATTCTTCGGGGCTCCTGTCGTCTTCGTCTTTACTATTAACCAAGCCCTTACACAAGGCAAGTGAAACACATTTGAACGGAAACTGCTTGTATTCAGTGTCTTGATAGGTTCATGGATGGACCTTGGATATTTTTTGCAATCCGTGACTATCGCTGCTCGGGCTCGAGGTCTAGAAACAACAAGCCAGGTCCGTATCGTAATGCTCTATCGCGTAGATGTTCATTTCTGATTCACCGAAAAACAGGTTAGCACGGCGAAATTCCAGCTGATTCTCAGGAAGCATCTGCCAATTAAGGACACTGAAGTGGTTGCTCTTGGAATGTCTATGGGGTACCCCGACCTAGAGAAAGTAGCGCAATATTATGCTCGACAGCCAAAGCGAGAAGTGGCGGACATCATTGAATTTCATGGTCTATGATAGTTCTGCGTTTGATTTGAAGAAGATGATGCATTAATGTATCGATGAGATATCTTTACCTTGTTTGTATATTCAATGCTTTAGACATATAGAACGTTCCGAAACGGCAGCACATTTCTAAGTCCGGACTTGGTCAGTGAATCGACGGGAACATTCCTTTGTCAAAGATAACCCAGGTCCAAAGAATCCGTCAGAACACGGAATGATTGATACAATAGTATCTCATTAGTCCAGAGGAATGAAGCTGAAAGTGAGAGTGATTCTTCTTCATGATCAGCATAGTAACAGTGCTCTTTGCTCAGGATGGACAATTTGTAGAAACATTGATCAGGCTCATACAAGTTCGGAATAGTATTGTGGGATCATGGCATTGGCTACCCCAGAGTCATTGCGCATGAAAATACTACACAACTACGTCAGGGCCGAGGAACAGTGGTGGTACTCCGCGTTTTAACTTTCCTTTACAATTTGTGTTTCCCTGCAGACAAATGTCGAGTAATTACAACGGAACAAGACCATGATTCATAGTGGTGGTATTGTAGTATTCACCGCATATGCATGTCCATTAGTACATGCAACCTGCCGACCTGCAGAAAGATTTTTGACGTAGCGGCGGACCACGGATAATCTAAGTGGTTATACTACCGCCTAAGAGACACGTATTGTTTGCCCCATACTCTTGAATGCTAAGTACATACTTATACACAGTTTCAACCCTCTCCCACCGGAGTCGGGGATGCCGCGCGAGCGGCGCTAATTGTAATTATCAAAGGTACCATCACTAACGCGAGTAGAATCAAAGGACTCGGAAGAACGGTTGAAACCGGTCTATATCAAGCAAGTCTCACGTCTACACAAAACGAGGGGCCTTTTATTTGTTACAAGAGGACAAACGTAGTCAAAGGCAAACGCTAACGTTCTGCAATCGATAGAGATTTTTCGTTTCCTATCGTTGGATCGTTTGGGAACATAAGCATTAAGAGTCAGAGAGAAAGGGGGGGAATCGTAAACGGTGGTTGAAAAAATAATCGACGATCATCGATTTCTCACTCGGTACTGACAACGAGTAGAATCAAAGAAAGAAAGAAGGTCAGTCTATATGAAGCAAGAGTTTACACGCGTTGAAAAAAAAACTCGTTGCTTTTCTCAGTATTACAAATGGAAAGTAGTCGAGGAAAAATGATTTTCCCTACTTATCGTTGATACAGTGTTCGAGAACAACTATAGATATAAAACAACAGAGGGTCGTATTCGGAGTCACCAAAAGAATTATACAAGCGGACAGAGACATTTTCATTTTAAAGTCGTGAACACATAAAAGTTTTTGTACAATTTTGTTGAAAAAATTGATCGATCAATGACAGCAGCTGCATCCCTTTTTGGGACCTTGGTTAGATGGATCAGCGGTAGCAGGAACCCTGAAGAGAAAAAAAGAGTTAATTTCAAGGTTAATTACGGTAATCGAAATTCGATTAGAAAGAAAAAATCATGAAATCTCCCACTAACCTTGGATGATGGTTCAGTATTCGTACCAACAGAGCTTGCAGCCACGGGTTTGGCATCACCACAGCAAATGTCCTTACATCCCTCTTCCTCCTCTTCCGAAAGCGAAGCACCACGACTCTGGTAGTCAATATCAATACTCGAGAACAGTTGACATGAATCCAACATGAATCACAAAATGTTGGAGGGACCTAGTCAAACCAGATTCTTGCTGTTGAGGAGGACCCACCGATACGGGAAAACCATCCGCTTGTGCGTCCCGTGTTCAACGTGTCGAAACTACTGGAGGTTGCTGTGCTGGAAGGACGTCTTGCAAAGAAGAAGCAAAGTCGGGTTCTAGTGGATGCTGCAGCTCGGATAAGGGACAATCTTGTTTAATTGACTGCAGTGACACCCCGAACAACCCTGTTCAGGAGGTTCCGGCCGTGTTGACGTCGGATAAGGTGGTTTTGGAATATAAGCGTGAGTGCGACATTACCGCCTTCTCCGTTGACTGGAACGCAACAAGCCTGAACATTTCATGAGTCAGAACAGCCTTTTCAAACCGAAGGTCTTACCTTTGACTTTTGCGACCCTGTCTCGAAGGAACACTTACACTCGTCCGACAGTCTACATTCCTCCTTGTTGCAGCATTCACATAAGTCACGATACCTTTCCTCTAACCCCAACTCTACCTTGTCACCCCGCATTGTATCATCGCACAATGTCCACAACATCCTCCGTCAAAGTCCGGGTCTCTCACCCATTTCAGTAATTTGATACCTTCCCAAGCGAAACTCAAACCTAGAACAATAGACGCCGCGCTGTCCACCCACCAACCGCCTCGCCAGACTTTGAAAATCAACGCTCCGACGGAATGAACTGTGACAATTTGGATGCAGAACAGAGAACACTGAGCTTCGGCTTGCATGGCGCTACTGTTTAGAGCTCGAGCGAGATTGGTAACTAGATGACGATCATAATTGCCAAGGCAGAAGCAGCGACGACGAGGGATACCGTGGACGAAGTAGGTTTGGAATGTTTGACAAAACCAAAGATAGACGTCGCTTCGGTAGCTAGTCCGAGAAGATTCAGGAGGAAAGCTATATAAGGCGACGCGATTTTTTCGATCCTGTTTTTGGAGATACCACCATTATTGTCATTAACGAAAATGGGACAAGAAGAGTTAAAAAGGCAAACCTCAATTCATTCTCGTCAAGCTTTCTAGACCTCTCCTCTCCTGGTTTGGCAATACTTCTAAAACGCCAGAAAATGGACGAGATCACCTCGATACCGGATTGGATTCCAAAGAAGATCAGGGAGCGAGATTCTGCATCCGCACCGAGTCCAATCGAAACACCTCCCTCTGCACCGTTGTATATGATACTGGCCACGCTGATAGCTAGAGCATATTGCTGAAGACGACGGTAGGATGTTTGGTGCATGGGGAAAGTGCATGGGGAAAGTGCATTGGCCTTCAGAAAGCCGAGAGCCAAGTCCTATAAGCCAAGTTGATATTGGACTTCTTTTTCACACGCTCGGGACAGATGTAGTACGCCTACGGGTTTAAGTCACGATCTCGCGCACGACGTGCATCTCCACCTAATGAGAAATTTTTTGATCCGAATGGCCTGAGCCTGTGTCGTCACCCTATGACATCGTCTACTTGTCGGTCAGCGACTGTCTCAAATACTCTCGCTTGCAATCCACCTATATTATTAATTATACCATCAACAAGCAAGACTGTTTGACAATCTTACCTGCTGGGTCTTTTTTTGAGTTTCAGTTTTATGCTCAGTGCTTGGACCCAGAAATCTGCGCCATCAGACAGACCTCCAATACTTTCAGCCTGGTAGAGCAGGCCGAATATTGGATTGCACATGTAGTGTTTTAGGGTCTGGGATCTCGATGATTTATTCTGACTTACTACGTTATCATCCGGGATCGGGATTGAACTACTTATACGAGCTCTGTATGTGGATTCCCAGGTATTATATCAAGGTGACAGCGTTTATGGAGGCGTTCCTTCACGATTCGCTTCTTTCTACTTCTACATCCTTGTCTGCCGTTTATGACGACACTTCTAAATGGTAATAGTGTTCAGAATACACCTGGCTGGACTTGTATTGAGAAAACATCTCATAACAGGCAACGCGCCAAGAAGTCGTTCCCGTATCTAAAAGATAAGTGAATCTCGCCAATATGCGGCCTTATAATGACGTGTGATGTGGTATGTAGCAAGAAATCTCCCAACAACTACATACTACTATTGCACTCTCTACTAAACGGAGAATTTTCAGCAGTGTTGGTTGAAGGGCATCGTACCCGGAGCAAAGGAATTCATTCATACATATCTAGGAACAATTGCAGTGGCTGGTTGAATCGAGTCTGTCTGAGTGCAATCACTTGCAGGCAGGTCAAGAGATTGGACATGTACTGTATCTGGAAATTAATCACTTTCTGAATTGTTGCTTATATTGGTAGAAACATGCATTACGAGGCCAATTGAAAGGAGGAATCGTCCTTACATTTAACTTCTCACCTCGGTCAGTCACCGATGTGGTCTTGTTTTGTCAAGACCTTCAATATACAGTGCCGGTCAAGAATAAGGAAAATGCTGAATCTCACCTATAACTCTGGAATGTGATAATGTGATGATTAGCTCGAGACAAAATCTGCAGCTAACGAAGTAAATGATGTAAGTGTTATACAAACTTGGGTGGTTCCCATGTTATTTGAAAAATGCAAGATTTCGGCATTTTCCTTATTTTTGGCCGTCGCTGTATATCTGTTACTTGTGGTTCTGTTTGTGTCAGAGGCCTCCAACTTCCATTACAGCTGACGGGCCCGTTCCAGGTCTTGTATGCTTGTGGCGGCTCACTTGACTCCATGTATCAATTGGACCTTGCCCATCCATACCCACGTCAATATAACCTAGAGCAAACATGGAAAGACTAAATATGCAACCTGCTTCGAGAAGTCAACGGAGAGTGAACTGATTTTGCGGAGATCAAATGTTATGGTCTTACCCTCAAAAGCAATGTCCACGCTCAATCGAATGGTTTGTGCACACTTCGTCTCGGATCTTTAGCTTAGACACTATACGGGTTTTCCTAGCCCTGTATCCTGTCATAATGCTCTCGATGTTCAGTGGGCTCCTCTGTGTCGCCTGCATCGTTCTCGGCACAATATTATATCAGAGAAAAAGCCACAGATATCCTCCAGGACCACAAGGTCTTCCCCTCGTTGGAAACCTCTTTCAGGTATCTCTCAAGAAGAACTGGGAACAGTTTGATTCTTGGAAAAAGGATTATGGTAAGTTCTCTGATGCCTCTGTCTCAATGATATATCCTTCTGAGAATTTGTGCTCTGCGTACGTTCATTGCAATATTCCAGGTCCGATCCTCTATCTCAATTTGGCCGGTCAACCAATCATCGTCCTCAACACCAAGAAAGTCGCTGTTGACCTTCTCGAGCATCGTGCTACGAATTACTCCAGTCGACCTCGGTTTATCGTTGCAGGAGAGTATCTTAATGGTGGATGCAACATGGTTCTTGTCGGATACGGAGACATGTATGTACTTTTTCCTGTGCTTGTCAAGGTCCCAATTCAAACTGGTGCTCATTAATTCCTGTATAAACACAGCTGGCGAAGAATGCGTCGTTCAAGCGAGTATGCTCTCGGTCTGAAAGCCTCAAGTCAATATCAACCTGCTCAATCTGACGAGGCCGTCCTACTCGCGTATGATTTGATCCATTCCACAGATCAATGGGAGAACCATGTTTTCCGGTATGTGCATGGGAATATTGATGGTGTTCACCAACGTATACCATTGACTTTTTTGGTGTAGAGCGGTCATATCGTCTATTATGTCTATAGTATACGACTTACCGCCTTTGACATCGCTTGATGACCCTACCATCAAGTTTCTACTCGGACTCACGCGACGACTACATCGGGATTAGTCCGAGTTAGCTTGACCCTGTCTTGACCGGCTTTTTTCGGCTTGTTCAAGCGAAAAAAAGCGAAAAAAGCCTGTCAAGTGACAAGCCGGACCAGACTGGTGGTTTAACGTTACAAGTAGAGTCTAGACCGATTTATTTTAATAATATTTAACTTGAATTGAATACATTTGAATAGAATCTGAATACATTTCAATATATATTTCTATTAACTTGTCAGACTTGTCGGCTTGCAGCTTAGGAGCAAGCCGAAAAGCCGGTCAAGCCAGCCCTGCAAATCACGTCATTTTCCGATGTAGACGAAGCATTGTATCCTGGAAGATTCGCTGTTGAATTCCTTCCTATCCTTGATTGGCTACCTCCGTGGCTGGCAAAATGGAAGAGAGACGCCATTAGAGATCATCAATATCAGCATTTTCAGACTTTGGTTAACCGTTGCACAACCCTGTGCAACCCCGGACCGGCCATTTTTCTGCAACCTGGCAACCCCAATCAAAGATTCCGGAACCTGCAATAATTGTGTGATTTTTCGGTCTTTTGCAACCTCGCATTGACCTCGCAACCGTTGCAACTTGGGAGTCTATTATGTTCTTGAACTTTTATTCAATAAAATAGTCCTTCTTACAGTTTATCTTGACTGAGACTAAGAATTCAGTTATGAGGTTGTGAGGTTGCACGGTTGTGGACCGTCACAAAAACCTCTGCAACCCCAAAAACCTCACGACCAAAGGGGGTGATTTGCTGATGAAAGATATACCTCCAAATTTGAACAAATGTTCTCTAAAGTTACAAATGCACTAGTGAGTTTGGAGTTTCTGTTGGATGTTTACGTAGTCTCGTATAACCAGACTGACGATACATAGATAGTCGTATGTATGTAGTCTGGTGTCATTGTCAATAGAAGAACCACATCAAAAATTTATTAGCTAATCTAAGCTTTTTCTCACAGCGGTTTCAAACGGTTTCTTCGATTTTTTGAGCTATAAAAATTCATTTCGAGTACATATACACTGGCGGCGGGAAATGATGACCCCCCCCTCAATTCAAAACTCAATTATTTGAATTAGAGGGGGGGGGTCATCATTTTTCGCCGCCAGTGTAATAGACCGCATCCGCAACGCGAAATTTGACCCACATTTTATTCATCAAAGCGTAGTCAAATTTTTGTGGGCCCACTCGAAAATTTTGCGAGTGGAGCTTCAATGGAGTACGTCACGCACACAAAAAGCCCGGGCTCCTAAGGACACGAACACCCTTAAGCTAAACAATCTCAAATCTTTGCGGTGCCACTGTGAAGTTCTTCAGTGTGAGGCTATCGTGGGAAGTTGGTGATGAGAGAGCAGAGGTAGAGGTTGACGTGAACACTCGGAATAATGAGTTTACTGTCTATCTCAGCGAGGAGTATTTGATAGTGCAAGTATGTTCACGTTGATTCTTAGATACTAGCCCTCCCTACTGTTGCGGTGCTCCATTTCATTTTTTATTAGCCCCACGATATTTTATTCATAGTTTTTTTTTAGTTTATTTTCTTGGGGCCACCGTTTTTCGCGTTGCGGATGCGGTCTAATGAACCGTAATGATCATAATAATAATAATACCAAAAAAATCGAGTTAGAACACCAGTAAAATGCAACCCGTATGCGGAGGATTACTGGTTCACAAACATCGCAGTGGCATAGCTAGTCTCCCCTAGGCAGACTGACGATATAAACATAGACACTCACCGTGTGTTTATATGTAGTCTGCGAGTAGCCGCGCCTCTTTTTGACGCGACCCGGATATTATATAAGAAGTCAAACCCTAACCCTCGGTGACACCTTTTTGGCCCAGCGACGCGTCTTTCTACGCAGTTGACTAAACTCGTTGACTAAATCGATCAGATATGTCACCGTCTTTGGCCGGTATATTGCCGGTACAGGTATTTGGGAGTGCTCGAGAGATTCATAAGAGGAATCAATTTTTACTGCAAATATTATCATGATACCTTGTATTATACTGAATAAATATGTCTAGTGGATTTTTACGCGTCAAAACAGTGGGCTTTGAAGGTAAACACGTTGAGACCGCACATCCAAATTGGGGTTAAGGTTTGACTTCTTACATAATATCCCGGTCGCGTCAAAACGAGGCGCGGCTACTATAGGACTATGGCATAGCCACTTCCGCGTTGAAATTCTCAACAAGATTAAATGACCACCTCAAAGCTCTAGTTCAGACTTGTCTTTTGCCCAGATTTTTTGATAGTTAGGAAGATATACATGACCCGAGTATGCTGGTCAAGAATAGTTAACTAATTTTCAGCATAAATAGCTTGTTTTTCATGAATTTTCTTAGATTACCTAATAAAATTTTGACGCGGTCCTCCCCGCGAAAGTGACACAAGACTAATGTTTACGCTAACCATTATATCTGAGTAGGTGAAGGGTGAAGCAGAACAGTCTAGTATCTGCGCCACACTATTGAAACCTGGGGCTCGACAGGCTCGACATCATCTCAGCGATCATGAATTAGCTTGGCTTGCAGGCTCGCTCTTGTAAGTACTCCGATTATTGTATGGTAAGAATATGGGTTTAAACATTCTCTATGTGTGCAAAAGTATGGCTGGCTATGAAACAGTAAGGATTGCATTTTTTTTCTCATCCATCATTGTTCTGGAATAATCATTACGTAGTCCAGCAATACCCTGACATGGTTCATGTACTTAATGATTCTATTCCCGGAGATTCAAACCAAAGCTCAAGAACAAGTCGATCAGGTTGTCGGAAGATCTAGGCTACCTACTTTCGCTGATGCCAAACATCTTCCATACATTTGGGCTATAATCAAAGAGGTCAGTGGCTTTCAGCAACTCTGCATCACGGCCATTATTCCTCATTCTATTTATTATTTATTATGAAAGATGCTCCGATGGAGACCACCTGCCCCAATAGGCATGCTACATGCGACTCTTGCAGTAAGACTATTGCTTGTCAAAATTCCCTACAGCTCTTGACTAGTGATTCTAGGATGATTACTATGAGGGCTATTTCCTTCCCAAGAACTCTATAGTGATTCCAAATATCTGGTGCTTGGATTACATGCCACGTTTGATACTCAAATTGCTCACACCAATTTCAGGTCTATCAATCGTGACCCAGAAGTATATGAAAATCGTGTTGAGGACTTCTATCCTGAGCGTCATCTCAGCTCTGAGGGCAAACTGAAAGATACTTTAGATGAAGGACATTTTGCCTTTGGATTTGGACATAGGTATGCACAGTTCTTATCCTGTTGTTTTCGCTGATATTTGGGTGTGACTGGGATATGGCTTTGAAATTATAGAAGCTGCGTAGGACGACATGTTGCCAATAACGCTTTGTTTGTGGACGTGGTCACAATTCTCTGGGCAATGAAAATGAAACCTGTCAAAGATGAACATGGAAAGCCGATTGTCCCGTCTATTGACGAAGAAAGGTCAGGTGGTATTATTTTGTAAGTATCGGACTCATTGATTGTGTTCGAATTGATTCGTGCTTATGGTCTCATAAACTGAAATTTGCGCTCATATGGGTTCTTTTCGACAGAAATCCACCTAAATGCCAGTTCACTTGCACACCTCGATTTGAAGAGGTTGACATGATACTGCAACAAGCTCGGGATGATATATTGAAGAGTACTCGATATACACAGGAATGAACTCTGGCCTTGTAACAAGATATCAATTTTGGAGGTTCGAGGATAACAGTGACAGCTCTGACAAGGGGAAAGGTTGGAATTAGTTATTTATGCACCTATAACTGTAGGCCTGCAAAATGATATGTGAATACAATTTTAGCGAGAGGCGAAGAAAAATTAAACTGCGATTGTCTGTTGACAAGCTTGGTGGAGAAGAAGGGAAGGGGCTTAAACGACTGTATTGCAATTTAAGGAGAAAAAAAGTCTGACAACAATCATCTTCACGGGAGGCCTGCCATCCATCCAGACTTGATAGTCATATCTCTGCTGTGACATTGGTCTCAATGACCTCTCCGTCGTAAGCACTTTAATCTCACTACCCGAGCTCATCTTAACTCACAGTGAATTTTTGAGACATGCTAACCCAATCACTCTCTTGCGTAGAGGTACACCCTATGTACATATATGGCGGATTATTCAGTTTCTTAGGAAAACATGGCTGCATCCTTAATGGGTCCCCGATGTCAGTTCACTTGAAGTTCTTCCTCCTCCTCCGACTCCTGGTCATCCTTATGATCTCAAGAGGACCCTAGGTGAATTTTATTCGGGTCAATCTACAACAGCATTCGAATAAAATTACCTAGCGCTAGAAAGCAAAGTTTACGAAGCCGACTGTAAGAAGGATCGTCCTTACATGGATTTTCTCCCGACCTCGAGTCTATACTAACATCACATAACGTAATCTAATTGGCGCTGTTTGTAAAGTTCCAGCACGTTGACGTTGTTCCATCTTATCCTCAACCACCATCACAACCCGACTGGGACCATTCCGTCTGTCTTGTTGCTTTGAAGAAAATTCCGTGCAGCTGATAAACCTTTCTTTCCAGATTATGGACCTCGAGAGCTCTCCTTTCTACCATCTTTTGGATACGAACCACGCTACTTCTTGTGCAGAGGCCAAGCACATACGCGAGTTCCTTCGCCTTCCTGAGCAAGAGTTGCGGGATATAGACGAGGAAATTGCTCGTTTGCATACTCGAAAAGAGAAACTCTCCTCTTACATCCATAAACATCGCCAATTGCTTTCGCCTATACGTCGATTTCCTCCTGAAATGATTGCAGAGTTATTTACTTATTGCCTGCCTTCGACTTATCCTCCAACTCGAGATCCCTCAGAAGCTCCACTTCTTTTAACGCTTGTATGCAAGCAATGGCGTGAAATAGCACTCTGCACTCCGTACTTGTGGTCCGCTTTGCATATCTACATTCCTTATTCCCGTGTCCAAGACAAAGGATTTATGGAGATACGCAAGAACAGAATAAAGCAATGGTTGGAGAGATCAGGGAATTTACCCCTCTCTCTCTCGCTAACCCACCGAAAGAGTGATTGGGAGTGGACACGTCAGGGTTCCGATAATCAAGAACTTCTCATTTCATCTTTGATGGAGTGTTTCATCGAATACTCTTCTCGATGGAAGGATCTGACTCTGAACGCTCCGGACACTGTATTCCAGCTTATAGGAGCTGTGCCTCCAGAAAAACTAAGGGCTCTTCAACGACTTTCCATCAACGTTCCCTATTCTTACTACCATCCCACTCCCAGTCGCGAGTTCGAGGAATCTCTTTTTGCGTTTCTGAATCGATTACCCCGGCTCACATCTCTGCATCTCCGAAAACATTCCTTACTTCCATTTCAATCTGGATCTCAACAATGGTCCAAATTGACAGAGCTGTCTCTCTTACCTTCTCTTGATCGCTATGGCCGTGATGATGACCCACTCTTATTCAATGACGTCATGAGGCTACTGTCGCAAACGCCAGACTTACGTGTTTGTAAGCTCATGATCAAAGTTGATGTCACTGCCATAGAACACCGAGTTACTCTTCCATTACTACATGACTTGACCTTCGTCTTCTGTACTCATGGCGAACCATCACTTACTTTGGCTCAATCACTGACTGCACCTTCTCTCGCCAATTTGACTATAAGTACACTGACAAAATATGGACACGTCGACGGAACCTTTTCCCGTGGGCTCCTGTTGAAACTCTTCAAAGAATCGACGTTCATACAAAGCCTACACATCGGAATAATAACGGCAATTGCATTGCCACTCTATGACCTCTTTCATCTGGTCCCACGACTCAAATCCTTGACCATCTCCTACGAAACTGACAGAGATCAGACTCAAAAATTAATTCGTATGCTTTCTGGATCCCCAGCGGTTGTTGACAAGTCATCACCTGAGCCCGAGTCGTCATTACCTTTGTTTCCAGAACTTCAGACCCTCAAGCTCCTGGATGTGGGATCTGACAATTGTCTTACACCCTCTGATCTCCTGAACTTGATTAGGTCTCGACAAGAGTACTCCTCTCTTTACTCTTCTCAAAATTCTGATCCTGATTCCCGCAAATGTCATGCGTTGAGGACATTAGAGGTCTACTTTACCGGGTGGTGTGATCGCAAAGATGTTACTCCTGAAATCATGGAAGCGTTTGAGCGGTTGAGAGAAGAAGGGATGGACATCTGTATTGCATATAGTGAATGGCGTGAAGAACCAGAACCAGAACCAGAATGGAACGATGATTTGCCTTGGGAAGGGTTGTATGACTGGGAAGGGTTGTCTGAATGGGAAATAAACAGGAGTTCTCGGATGATCAAAACAAAGCCGGAAAATGCGGAAATGGTGTATATATGATGTATTCGTTGGACTCACCCTAAGGTTTTCGGTACAAACTTTGCCAAAGATTGAGAAATAGGAAATGCGACTGATCATTCAAATATTCTAGAGCTTGAAACGATTAGAGCGGCCCGAACGATACACACTTGTACTACAACTCGATGGAGATCATCTTAGAAGACGGGTTCAACATGTTTGGAATTCTAGCGACATCTCATCAATCATGATTAAAAGAACCTCCCAATCTACCTACTGAAACTTCTTGAAATTTTCGAGACGCACTAGCTGTTTTTCACTTTAGGGTAAGCTTCCTGTTCTCTTACCTTTTCAAGTTCAATCAAGATGAACTGATCCCTTGAGAGGTGAATTAGCTTGTCAGACTTTGCTGATCGGAGTGAGGTTGAGATGTGTCTTCACCCGTCACGCGTCATTGAGTATCGAATCTTGAAGTCACTGTAATAACTGTACTTGGAGAGTGCATGCCGCGCGCCGCTGCAATGCCATGGAGGGCAATGGCATTGACGAGGGTCAGAAGAGAAAGGTTTGTCCGGTCACCGATAGCTGACTTCCTCGGCCCGGATGGGTCCATTCCAGTCTTACTTGCTGATTAACCATGTTCAGTAAAAAAAAATACGTTAGTAACAACTTTAGTAATTCGTTAGTAGGTAACTTACGCCCATGCCTTAGAAACTCATCCAGTACTTGTTACTAAGCTTGCAAAATCATGTATGTGTCAGACAATTACTTTTGATTACCTAGAGTGCACAGCTTCTGTCCAGGACACTCAAAAATTAATTTGTCTGTCCAAAGACACACTTCTCGTTACAATGCCTGGAGATTTTCTCCAGACCAAACTCCTCCACTTAAAAACATAGTATAGTCAGGTCCCACGAGACTTACATTCTTTTGATTGCTTGACACATAGTAGTCCAGTAAATCAATCCCGTTGAATGGTGTTGACCCGGCTTATATCCCGATAATAGCTCAAGAAGCTTCGGTCATGATGACCTGTACTTGAAGACATAGAGTTTTGCTATATCCGTAAGTCGTTCAACCGTTGTTTGTTAAGGGGAGTAGGGATGCACGCCACCCGGCTGAAACGGAGGACGTCCTTCATATAAAAGAGCTCTCAAAGAACGTCCCATCTCAAGCTCAGTACCGTCATCACTATCCCTCAAAGTCCAAACAATCATCCAACTCTTCTCGAGAAGATGTCGTTTCTGGAAGACATATACTCGGAACCAGATTCAAACACAAAAGCACTATGTCCTACCCGTCTGTTCTCTTTGATCATCGTTATCAGTAATCCCGCTGACAGTAATCCGCACTAGAAGTAGATCAAAAGACCTGTCGACGTGCCGCTCCCGAAAAGCACTCTGAGGCAGCAGCTATCACAGATTCCCTCATGAAAAATCGCTTCTCCTGCAGATATTTCCTTCCAAAGCCGGTGGCCAAAGAACTCGTTGAAGAAATCATAGACGCAGCGAGATACGCTCCCTCCGCAACCAATATGCAGTATGTGTTTACTGCTTCCTTCTCTTTGAACAATTCCCATTCTTATCTCTGTCATACTTAGGCCATGGCAAAAGTCTACTGCCTTTCGGGAGACTTCTTGAAGGTCGTATCTAACGAGATGGTTCAAGCACACATAACGTGCCCGGAAGCGTACAAAGCCCAGTATGATTACTATCCGACAAACACATTACCTGAAGAATATGCTATCCGTCGACGCGAGTTTGGCAAACGCTTCTATGGTTCATTGAACGTGGATCACAATGATTCGGCGGGCACAGCTGCCGCTTTAACCAGGCAGTAGTACGTTGAATCTGTACTTGTGTTAACCTCAGAATCTCAAAAATGAAATTCACAGTGAATTCTTCGGGGCTCCTGTCGTCTTCGTCTTCACTATTAACCAGGCCCTTACACCAGGCAAGTGAAACACATTTGAACGGAAACTGCTTGTATTCAGTGCCTTGATAGGTTCACGGATGGACCTTGGATATTTTTTGCAATCGGTGACTATCGCTGCTCGGGCTCGAGGTCTAGAAACAACAAGCCAGGTCCGTATCGTAATGCTTTATCGCTTAGATGTTCATTTCTGATTCACTGAAAAACAGGGCAGCACGACGAAATTCCAGCTGATTCTCAGGAAGCATCTGCCAATTAAGGACACTGAAGTGGTTGCTCTTGGAATGTCTATGGGGTACCCCGACCTAGAGAAAGTGGGGCAATATTATGCTCGACAGCCAAAGCGAGAAGTAGCGGACATCATTGAATTTCATGGTCTATGAAAGATACCGTTACTTACTTCTTTTTTATTTAATGTGCGACGCTTTAGACATATAGAACTTAAATTATTAGAACTTCTCTGGAACCAGACCACTCGCGGCGGTAGCACATTTCCAAGTCTGCACTTGACCGCAAAGTCTCAATGAATCGATGGCAACATTCAACCTTCATCAACGATAGACCACGGAATAGTATTTCATTAGCCCATAGCAATGAGATTGAAAGTGAGAGTGATTTTCTCATTATCATCATAATAACAAAGTTTTTACTCGAGGAAAGTCAAGAATGGACAAGTTGTGGGTCAAAGCCGTAAACATTGCAGAGAAGTGGTAGTCGAGTCGATCGAGGATGTGGTCAGGCTCGAACAAGCTCCTACCAAACATTGCGCATGAAAATACTAGCAGAACTCATTTAAATATAGGTCGATTCTTCGTAACAAGGTATCTAGTTCTGCTGTGATTAACGCTAGTCTACCAATCACAACTTTATGGTGTATTCTGGATAACGATAAAATGGAAGACTCCCCGGAGGTATAAAACCACGCCGTATCTAAGGGTTATACAATACATGGTGCTACTGGTGCAAAATAATAAATATCTATAAAAGTCCTATTATTGATTATTTAAAATGGTTGGGGCTTTTGTGGGATATAAATCTTGTTCAAGCTACTAGGTGTCTTTCTACCTGGTGTCGAAACATCAGGAGAGTATGCTACAGAACTTGATAAAGTCATCTGTGAAGACGAAGGTCCATAGATACCTTTGGGAGTGGCATACGGTGATGACGTTGACCAGTTTTCCCCTCCCATTTCAGGATCGGATCGTTGATGCACCTCTGTTGATATACCGATCTTTCCCATTTGGAACTCGTTCTGGAAGTAGAGAAATGAGTTACCTAGAGTTGGCTCTCTAGGAAAAGAAACAGTCTGATTCTTACCTGAAGTGTTCTATTATGCGAAGTCGATTCGTCTGAATAACTGAAGAGAGCGTTTTCATTTTGAACGGGCGGCTTGTTTCTATATCGCCAATTGTTTCTTGCATTCAAACTTTTAATTTCAGGGTCAACTTTTTTCGAATGGAGATGATTATTCAAGGAACAGCAGACTTACGAGCTAAGGAGCGTGTTTGTATATAGCTTCGATAAGCACAAATCCCAGGAGAAGAATCTGCCGATGATAGAATCGGGTTTCAGGTTCAGATCACTGATGGAGTTCAGAATGCGACTTTGCTTACATGCTACTACGCTGAGGGAAGGTGATTTAGTTAAAAGGGAGTGAAAAAATTGAATGGTTGTGATGTGTACTCACAGGAAGGATGATGAATACGATTGCATCGGCCAACGCACCAATAGCGGTTATCGCACCGGTCTGGATAGACACTAGAGAGTTTATCCATTCCGTAGCGGAACTGTCAAAGAGCGCAGGTCCTAATGAATTCTTAGAATACGTACATCGTATAATACGGTCGATTTGATCGTTCAAGATGGAAACATTTGATTTTTTTCTAGTCTATTCGTTTGATCTCGTTAGATTTGTTTTTTTCTACTAAGAATGATAAGAGTCTTGACTTACCAGAGCATAAACCAGGCACACAGCAATGACCACGTCTGCCGCTGCGGAGGTCATCAACCACATAATAGGTGCTCCTTTGAAATCATCGAATGCAGCGAAATGCGGGTTCTTGGATACTTCAATGGCCAGCCATAGCGCCCCGCCTGGGAGAAAAAGGGGTCATTGGTTCGGGTGAGGGGGTTAGTTGAAGTAAGTCCGAGTCTATCCGTGAACGTACTGAGAGATGTCCAAGCCAATACGCTTATGATTACGAATGGGATCCAAGATTCCATGATTATTTTGATACGCCAACCCATGAACATTTGAACGGGTGTCGAAATCAGAGTCTGGGAGATGGTCTTTTTAATTGAGATGATCGGCATTTTTGAGGTAAACTTACAGTTACTATTCCGTCTGAAGAAAAGCAATTTTCTCTCAGCAAGGCATGTCGCTTATAGAAAGCTTCAGAATCGTACCTGCACGTAGAACTGAAAGCCAATGATGTCAGCTACAGAAGAAGCAGATGTGTCATAACACGTACAAAGAGGGGAAGTGGAAAGAACACTTTGTTCGCCTAGAAGACATATTTTGAGTAACAGAGAAACAGCAAGTCTTTGAACAATCTTTTACCCCACTTCAGTATCAATGGTTCATAGACCATTGCTAAATCAAAGAATGTATTTGCCGTGTCTGCAATGATTAGATATGCAATCTGAGAGTTAAATAATGTGAAAAGGTGTATAGGACTAGCGAAAGTAAATGGATTCACCAACAGCTTGATCCAAAGAGCGTCTCTGTTAATCCGGGCTGAGGTTCATCTACTTGAGGATTGCGAAATTGGTACAGCACTCGCCTTGTACATGTCAAAACATAGATATATGTCTACAGTGCAGTTGGTAAATGCTTGAGATAGACTTGAGCTACAAGTGTTTAATCTACCTGCACCATCAAGACCTGAAAAGAACGTTAAAGAACTGGATTACATTCATTGAATTGAATTGAAATACTCACTCCATATAACATGGTTCCTAAGACAGAACCGACAAACATAGGTGCATATCTAGCCCGATATTAGGCATCATTTCACTAGCAATGGAATACGAAGAAAACGAACAGCTCCGTGATTGTTGGAGGTCCAGCTGGCATGGTGGAGGGAGAGGAAGAAGGGGATGAAGATCTCCATTAACGGTCGGGTTTTAACAGCTGCGCAAGGCGAGAAGTGGTAAATAACATGATAATGCGGTACAACGGTAGTGAACCTGTTTCATCGTCCAGCTTTGACTGATGGGATATCACGCACTTCAGTCACAGACACCTCATATATATCTCGCCACCAAAAATATTGTTCCCCTGTTGACGGGTGTTGTTCGCCTGATACGCCTCCCAGGCCCGACTTATGGGTGCACGTCGCTAATCTCCGAGTGCTGTCAAGTAGAAGGATAATCTTGAGGCAACAATAGCTGAAATCAAAGTCGATTTTACTTGGATTCAATGAGGTGCTAGCTTCCGGCCAACAAAGATCTTCATGCGTTCTGCCGGGGCTAACAACCGCAATTGGAGGCTCGGCAGATCACCACACCCATTTTCTTGATGTTGATGAATTTGCTATAGGTTGATAATATAGCTACAGTGCCTCGCATACAGAATGCCAGTGAGTAAACTGATTTATAATTAGAAGATATGACTATGACTTACCGGTGAGTATGACTACAGACAGCTACAGACCCAGTACACTGGGTGGTAATAAGATCCAGCTTGCGTACACAAATGACAAACACATGGGAGGTTTTCCTTGGTATTGCGGTCTGCACGATAGACCACAAGTATACTATTGTAAGTTTCACCGACTCGAGATGAAAAGCAAGAGACGAAAGCACCGTGAGTCTGTGACAGCGGATAAATCGTGTGAACGTGTTACCTTTTCGGTAATATCGGAGCCTCGAAGATTGCGTCAACGTACAACCTAGTCATCCGTCGATTTCGACACCCACAAAAGCTCTTTAGAACATCGTACTACCTTCGTTCATTCTTGAGACATGGTAAAAGGCAAAAACAACAATCGAGGGTCTTTCCAGGGATCTCCAGTTGACTTTCGAGGCGGCAGCCCCCGAGGAAATAGAGGTCGCGGCCGTGGTGGTGGTAGAGGCCGAGGGAGAGGAGATGGAAGAGGTGGTGGAAGAGGTGGTGGAAGAGGTGGTTATATTCCGTCAACCGAGACAGATTTTGTTCTTCAGATGTGGCCACAGAGTATGAACTTGACTCGATGATCTTCAGTTATCCTTATCCAGCTTTGCAGACTACTCGTACAGTGAATACTCGACGCCGAGAGGAAGAGGAAGAGGACTCGGGTCTCTCGCAAAACCTTCCACAAGCTCTCCAAGAGGCTCGGGATACAATTCTCCGAGAGGACGAGGACGAGGACGAGCAAGAGGGAGGGGTAACGACTTCGGCGGACGAGGCGGGGTGAGATCAAATGGAAGATCGGATAATATGCCTCTATCGAAGCTGCTAAACGAGGAGCGGCCTTATCTTAAACCTATCATATTCGTTCCCTCTGTGCATACACGCTATCTTTTCCAGGAAGAAGAGGAGTTGATACAACCAATCGTCGAGGAAGTCGGTGCGTATCATGAAGTTCTCATTGCCTTCAGATGTTTCCTCATTTCTTTGAACACCATTAGGTGATGAAGAACAGGCTCATGTGCCAACGGCAGATCGGATTGCCCGTGTCTTCAGCGGCAACTTCAACCCTCCTGGATTTGCTGAGGAATCTGAAAACGAGAATACTAACGAAGAACAGTTGGAAGAGATCGATTTCAAAGATCTAGGGACCTTCCGAGAAGCAATCGAGAACGCTGCGACGGAGAACACGGATATGCAAATGCAGGTCGAGACGGAAGCAGAAGAATCGTTTACTGGTGCCTACAAAACTGCGACTTCGACGACACAAACTGAAACTGTCATCACTTCGCACTCTGAAGCTGTCATTGTTGTGGACGATACGAATCCTCCACCTCCCGCGTCTCCTACTGACACAACTCAAGCTATTGCTGACATGTCGCTCTCGGAGTCAAAACGTGACACTGTCTCTCAAGAAAGTAAACCGAACGGTGCTTCCGCGCCGAAGGAAGAGGGCACCCTTGGGTTCGTCGTTGACACTACGCCCGTCATACCTCCCCATCCCCATGAATTCCCCGGCGTATCTCCCCCAGTTTATTCAACGTCAACTCTTGCTACTCCCCCTGTCATCGACGGAGACGAAGAAGTCATTGTCTACGTCGCACCTCATCCCCGTTCTGGCCAGGTAACACCTAGGCCCACTATAGATATGCCCACCGCAGAGGTGAACAATGTCCAGCCAACCGTGTTAAACAATTTCTCAATTCTCACTGGACGAAGGATTGGTTCTCCAGCGCCGTCTATCCCTGAAGCTGGCCCAGCCCCCTCTTTAGATTCCATCTCTTTCTCTACTCTCGGCTCCAAGTCTACGTTGTCTAACGAAACTAATACTGACATGGACCCTCAAATTGAAACACGAGAGACAGAGCAGACAGAAATGACAGAGACTCCAGTACCGCCGCCGATATCTGGTCCAGTAGCTGGTCCCAGCCGTGCGCGCAAACCCCCAGTGTTCTCAGTCCATCAACACACACCCGTCAAGCTTAAAATGCGCCAGCGAGGACAATGGGCAGCGAAAAGACGTCAAGGCAAAGCTCGCTCGACGTTCGCTTCTCGAGGTGCGGATGTCTCGGAAGCTCGGTTGCGTGATTGGAAAGTGGACCCCAGACAAGAGGAGAGAAGGCAAGGTGACTCTGATATTGATTGGGGAGATGTCGATGATGATGACAACGGCGGCGACGGCACTGAAGAAGAGGTCAGGGCGGTGGTCAAGGATGGAGTGACGAGTTTGACTGTTGTGTCTAAAGGCAAAAGTAAAGACAGAAAGAAAGCCGACGTGGGTGCTGAAGGTATGGATGTTGACCCTGAGTTGGAGATGGATGTGGAAGCTATGAAGAGATTCGCTGAAGGGTTGGGTGGACCAGATGCCGGGAGGTTTATCACCATGGATGATTTGGCAGTGGAACAGAAGATAATGGAGGAAGATAATGAGAGTGAAGGAAACGCGGGCACAGAGGACGATGACGAAGAAGACGATGACGAAGAAGATGAGGATGAAGAAGATGAGGACATTGAAGAGATTTTGGAAAAAGAGGAGGAATTGTTGGTTGCAGAAGCTAGAGGTCTGGAACTGGACGATGATGATGACGAGGACGAGGATGAAGACGAATCGGAGGAGGATGACGACCAAAGCCCTCGTTCGAGTTTCCAAGCTCGTTTGGACCGGATACGTCAAAATTCTCACCAAAATGGCAAAGGCAAGGAGAAGGCTGTCATTGAAGATACAGCCTCTTCGGACGATGAGGATGGCTGGTACCAGAATCGCTCTTGGGCCGAAGAAGACGATGATTTCATCGCCCATATCCAGGCACGTTGCTCCTTTACGTCTACTAATGTTGCGCAAATCTTATGCTTTGCGTTTCTCGGTTATCTTTAGGATATCATTGATGAGAATGAAGACATTATGTTCGGTCGTGACCACGTAGCAAAGAAGCAACTTTTCCGTGCAATTCAAGACGGTGATTTCGGGGACTTTGACGGTCAATGGCAACCTGCAAGTGCGTCCGCTTCTCACTTACACATTCTCACTTGTCGCTAAAATTTCTGAACCAGGGAAACGGAAAGACAAAGCTAAACACCTTCCTCCTGAACTCGCCGATCTTTGGGAGCAGGACCGCAAAAAGAAGGCTCTCCGCAAACAGGAGCGCGAACTGCGCAAGCTTGAAGCTGCTGCAGATCCCTTGGCTCAGAGGAAGGGAGGCAAGAAAGGCAGAAAGGCAATGCTTGCCGCTGCCAAGTTGGACCCGACCATCACTGTTCTACCCAACCGCATCATTGATATGACGACGCTCGTGCAGCAGATCCGTCGATTCCTTGATGACTTGGATGGTCCCGAGTCAATGTCTCTCCCGCCATGCAGCAAGGCGACCCGCAAATCGGTACATGAAATGGCGAACGCCTTCAATCTGAAGAGTCTGAGTAAGGGCCGTGGAGATGCTAGGTATACTACTTTGACGAAGACAACTATGAGCGGTATTCACGTGAACGAGAAAAAGATTACTCGGATAGTCAGGAGGAGTGGAGGCACTTCGTTTGTTGGAGGTGCTAGTGACGGTGATTGGGGTAGAGGTGGCAAGAAGGGCGCTGCTAAGATGCCTAAGCATAGAGAAGGAGATGAAGTTGGCAAGGTATGTTTTTCTAGAATATTCGCCGTAGTGATTACTGCTAATGTTTATAAATAGGCTGCGCCCAAAATCAACGAAGGCAATGTTGGCTTCAGGATGCTGGCCTCCATGGGTTGGTCGGAGGGTGATCGTATTGGGCTCAGTGGTGGACTGCGCGATCCGCTTACAGCTGTCATTAAGCATACCAAGCTAGGACTGGGCGCTACTCGCTGATCTCATATTTGTTCTCTGTCAGTAAATACGTACGTACCCAGACTTGTTGCGTTCATTGGCAAATATACTTTTGGCATACCTAGGGGATGGTACGATTTCTCGTCAAAGTGACACGGTCTACACTTCTCTCTGGCTTTCGCAATGCTTTGAATCTACGAATATGAAACTGTATAGCTGTTAGAACACCCGAAGACTGTACTAGGAACATCAAGAACAGAAAGTCTGCTGTAACTTTGAAAGGTCGATACATCAACCCGTTTCACTACCTTTCGTCAGCTAGAAGGATGTTCTCGCAGGCATGTTTCAAGACCATTTCTGCTTCTTCGTGGCGATATGTGAAAAGGCAACGGAAAGGGTAAGGGCGTCTACGGATCGGCAGATTGGTCAAATCTCATTACACGATGAAGTCAAGTTGAAAAAAAGATCCTTACGAAAGAATGCTGAGGCCTTCTTCATCATTGACATCTGGTATAACAGAGTTTTCAGGCGGTTCGATGGAACTCGTCCACAATATTGTCGCCACGGCTATGATGAGGGATTTGTTCGCGATATGTCTTCCAACGCATTCTCTGTCAAGGTTTTCTCTTAATCTCACGTTATGATCCTGCGTATGAAGGTCCCATTTTTACCTTGTCCCGAATCCAAAACTAAAGTGCCCTTCGCTGCGTTCGTCTCTTAATTTTCCATTATCAGTCAAATGCCTTTCAGGGATTAAGTCGTCTACATCCTGGCCAAAGACGGACGGATCTCGGTTGATAGACCTGTAAAGTAAATTAGGTTCAGTTTTCGGAAACACAAAAAATTTACCAAGTGTTTGCGATGCACGTGGATCCTTTGGGAATCAGATATCCATCATAGTAATCGTCCTGAGGGTTGGTCTGAGTTCTGCGATACGCGAACATTTACACATATACTTACTTCTACAGATGTATGAGGCAATGACAACGGAAGTGGTGGACGCCATCGAAGGACCTAAGTAGATTCAATTATGAGAAATCAGGAACTTGCCATGTGTGTTTTGAACAGATGACCCACTTCTTTTATGACCGCACGTACGTAGTGAAGTTGGTTGATATCCGAGAATGAAGGCAACCTTCCATGGCCAACGATCTCGTCGATCTCTTGCTGGGCTTTTTGTTGCACGGCTGGAAATTGTATCATAGCGAATAGAAACCAAGATAGGGTAGACGCAGTCTGTGGTATGTAGAGAAGAATGTTGAGAGAGAAGGCTGGTAGCCTCTTTGTATATACTTACTGTTTCGAGGGCTGCGGAGCTATCAGTTGTTGTCGCACAAAGATAAGTGAGTGGACCAATACTGAATTCAAAAAAGCATCAGACATACTACAACGCTACTACCAGCCATGCCGACTCCTGATCAGTCAAATCATATCGACTCGGAGAATCTGCTAGCGTTGCACTGATACTCGGTCGTTGTTCGCCATTCAACTAGAAATAATCGGTGTGTTTGATCATAATCGACGTACAGTGATCACGAAAAGATACCTTTCTATTCTTTACAGCCATATATTTCTCTTCGAACTTGGCAGAATATTGAAGAAAATCCTCGTCAGCATCTCGTTTCCATTTAGCCAGAGACTTTGGTAGAAAGTCAAGGACGGGCAAGATTTCCACCAGATATGCTCCTGGCGAATGCGCTTCAGCAATTTTACGGTTGAACTCATTCATCATTAGTACAGAAGGTTCGTTAAGGGATTTTAAAATGGGATCGTCATAGAGAATTGTTAGAATCAGAGAGGCGGAGTATCTGTAAAATTTTTGAACGTCAGACTTGACCAACGCAGAGTAATTTGAAGGTAGTGTAAATTACCTCGTGAGGTGCTCGGACCATTGCAGTGGGTTCTTTAGAAGATCATGCGCAAGAAGAGCACTTCGATCCGTCAAAATATGTTCATAATTTATGGTGGATTTGTTGCTAAGCAGAGACTCGCTCGTACGTCGCATTTTTCGCCACCTAGAACAAAACGCGAAGTCATATATAAACGGATTGTGGTAGCCATAAAACGTTTAGACGTGCAATTCTCCATAACTTGCTGAGCCAAAGTTGAGGCCACGAGTTAGATAATTCATGACTATATTGCGAGGTCTATTTCGATAGTTGGTAGCACGATGATGAAGCAAATCAGTGGCCGCCTTGAGAGTATTGAGAATAATGACTGGCTGTCCAGCGAAATTCAAGTACACGATAGGACCTTGGAAGACGTTTTCAGAGTAACGTTGAAGGTACAGCTGAAGAAAGCTACTCACCGTATTCCTTACCCCACTGGTCAAAGAGATGCCATGGCTTATCGATTTTCGTTTGGAATAGGTTCCCGATAAAAGGTAGATGAGGTGGCCCAGGGGGCAGATGATTGTTGTATTTTGTCGATAGCAGTAGAAGAATGAAGATAAAACACGTCAGGGAAAGAACAAACGTCGAGGTGGAACCCAACATATTGAGGTGCCAGTGAGAGGTTTGTACTCGAGCCTGAGATGTTCCTGGCAGATAGACAATTAAAAAGTACACTTACTGTACTTATAAAATGCTCAACACTAACGCCGTGGGATGTAGCCGTGTGAACGTCGGAGGCCCGGAGCTGTAAGCCGTACACAACCACAGCAAGGTGGATTTAGTAAGGACGAGACCTATGGCACTGCGAATTGTCGGTAGTTACTAGTAAAGGTTGGCAGGCCGCATGGGCAGTACTATAGAGCAGCCCCCACCGACCTCGGAGTATTCGTTACATACATGTTTTCCAAAGTGCTCGATTTGTAGATTATCTCTGGCTGGCCCGTATGCGTATCATGAGATTAATTGACTCGGAGGTTTAGAAATCCGGGAAGCCTTTAAATTACAATTCCATCTTTCATGATCATGGTCTTCAATAGTCTCGAGTGTCCGAACTGAAAAGATACACCTAAACATTCGATGTGTCTTGATAATTCTACCACTGGCAACTAGCTCGGCCTCTGTTCGACATATTGTTGGGGAACTTCTTATGGCCTTTCCTAGCTTATTCAAAGCTGAAGTTTGATATATGGGGCAGTGAGAATCAGTCCAAGTAGTCTAACTTTGTGTGTTCAGATGAGGCAGTGACAATAGCAATTCTCGCCAGGCACCAAAGTGCTTGTGGGTTCCACGGCATTACTTGAAGAGATACAATTATTGTTCTGTACATAGATGGGCTGGGAAGTTTTCAATCTAGAGTCTTTTAACATCATAATGGTAATGAAATCAATGTGATGAACAACTTCTATGCAAATGATTCGCTCTTTGGAGGATAATCAGATCTTTCCTGCGGTCGTACCGGGCACTTCTGATCAGAAATTCTGCGGATAGTACTGTTATAACAAAGTTAATAAATTTCAAGAACGATTCGCATGCCATAGGAAAGTCTGGACTCTCTCCTCCATCGTGGAAATTTGTTCCGGGAGCATATGGTATTGATCAACGCTCCATTGTACAGCTGCAAGCTGGGAAGCGGTCCGATAAAAAACCCAATGCTGTATCAGGCGCTTTTCGCCTTTGTAAATACTTATTGTTGTCGACTGCGTGAAGAGCTGATGGCGTGCTTGTGGTGACCTTGTAAGTCTTGGGTGTAATTATTTAGACACACACCCGTCAAACTCAAAAATGCTCTAGTGAAGACAGTGGCGAAAAGACGTCAAGGTAAATGAGTGGACCAATACTGAATTTAAGAAAGGACCAGACTTACTACAACACCACTATGAGAGAGTGATACTCGGTCGTTGTTCGCCTTTCAACTAAAAATGACCAGTGTTGATCGTAATCGGATTGCATTGGAAAGATATTTTTCTGTTCTTTACAGCCATATATCTCTCTTTGAACTCAGCATGGAATACCGAAGGAAAATTTCCATCTAGCAAAAGACTTCAGCCTTAGAAACCGAGGACGGGCAAGATTTCCACCAGATGTGCTCCTGGTGAAAGCGCTGCAGTAATTTTACGATCGAATTCATCCATCACTAGTACAGAAGACTCATAGAGAATCGTTAGAATCAGAGAGGCGGAGTATCTATAAATCAATTATTGAACGTCAGACTTGACCAACGCAGAGTGATTTGAGGGTAGTTTACCTCGTGAAATGCTCGGACCATTGCAATGAATCCTTTGAAAGATCATACACAAAAGCACTTCGATCCGTCAAAAATGTTCACACTTTATGGTGAATTTGTTGCTAAGCTCCGACCCGCTTGTACGTCGCATTTTTCGTCACTTGGAACAAAATGCGAAGTCAGATGTCAGATATAAAATCGTGGCAACATAAAAAGTTTGGATGTGCAATTCTCCATAACTTTCTGAGGCAGAGTTAAGATATCGATTCATGACTATATTGCGCGGCCTATCTCGATGACTGATAGCACGATGATGAAGCAAATCAGTGGCTGCCTTGAGTATACTGAGAATAGTGACTGGCTGCCCAGCGAAATTCAAGTATACGATAGGACCTTGGAAGATGGTTTCAGAGTAACGTTGAAGGTATAACAGAAAAGATTGCTCACCAGCTCCCTTACCCCATTGATCGAAGAGAGGTCATGGCTTAATACTTATCTCTTTCAAGTTTCATTTGGAAAATAGGTTCCCGACCCAAGGCAGATGAGGCGGCGAGGAAGCAGATAATTAAGTTGTATTTTGTCGATAGTGGAAGATGAAGCACATCCGAAGGCTGAGGGAAAGAACAAACATCGAGGTTGAATCCAACGTATTGAGGGAGGCGAATGGTTTGTCCTCGAGGTGTTCCGTGCAGATAGACAATTAGATAGTAAACACAATATCTTGCTGCTTTATATGTCCTACCATGAAGTAGGTTACGAAAAGACGAAGTAATCTGTAGTACCGGGTGTCCGACATTAATTTGACACTGATTTTATGCTTCATGTCGCCTATCCCTTCATTCGGGACCCACCCAGCAGGAGGAGACCTTTGGAAAGAGAATCTCAACAAAGCGGATTTTGTCACAAGCCTGAGTGGAGAGTGTTCAACCGTACCCGAGTCCGTTTTGTGTTCCGCTTCATTTTTCTTTAGGATTAATCGTTTCTTTCTTGTGGTCGTCCTGCTGGCAATCATTATATGCTGAGAATGTTGCTGGACTTGGCAGCATTGAAATCACTTCGTGCCTGTCAAGTACTTGTACGCAAACTGCTCGGAGACATCACGGTACAGGTGTCGGAGTTTCAAATTCACATCCTTTTTCTGCTCAACCACTGCGACCAACCTTCAAGCTTCTTCTCTTACTATGATTGCGTCCTCTGACCCAGAAACTGGTCTCGCCAAGGAACAGACCCATATACCAAATGAGCTCTGGCGTGAAATCTTCACTCTCTCTTGCACTCTGTCAGATAACGGCGGCCCCGATTTAATATGGCATCTAGACATCGCTTCCATTATGCGAGGCGAACACTCGGGCATGCAGTGGATCTTACCTCAGGTCTGCAGGAAGTGGAGGGAAGTCGTCCTGGACATGCCAGATCTCTGGGCTGATATCTCACTGGACGTAGACAGCTTAGAAGAAGATATAAGGTCTAAAAGGGCCTCATTGGATCCTAACCGTATCAAGCACATCATACGAACCGTTCTCTCACGCTCCAGACCCAAGTCCCATGCAAGGAGCAAGCCTCTCGAAGTCTCCTTCATACGTATATCCTCCCGACAAATTCCTGCCTGGGCATCTGAATGTTTGGATATTCTGTCTGAGGACTGTGCTCGCTGGGGTAGCCTCTACATCGAAATTGCCAGTGTTGCCTGTTTTACGGGTCTAGCATCCGTCAGTGACAGGCTCATGTCTCTTACCCACCTCTCTCTGGATGTATCGGAACCCTGGGACTTGAGAGACGAAGATGGACGTCTTAGAGGAAATTGGGACCCTATCGATGTGGTTCGCGAGTTTGTTCTATCTTTAGGACGTCTTCCTTCCCTGACGTCCCTGTACCTTTCTCACCTCCCCGATGAGCTCCTCTTTGAGTGGCCAGAGTCAATTTGGAACATCATTTGTCGTATCTCAACTGTTGAGCCATATGTGCGGACAATGAAGGGGGTTCTGAAACTTGCAAAGCACCTTCGTGCTTTCAATTTACAGGCCGACACAGCTCTGTGCACTTCGGATGTCCGAGCTAACTTCTGGGGTTTACGACGGGTGGAGTCAGAGGAAGATCGTGTTATACACCAGTGCCTTACCCATCTTCTCCTTCCACACACAGATTGGCTTAGGTCACTTGATCATCTCGTGCTACCAAATCTTGTCGAACTCAAAATTGAAGAGATTGACATAGTTTGTCATTCCCGTGTTTTGTCCCTTGTCGATTTCCTCCGTCGTACGGCACCCCCCTTACAAACTCTCAGGGTTGACAGACTTCAACCTGGCTCCCCAAAGTATAGGTCCTGGAATCGCGGAGACGAGCACCAATGGCTCATTCGCTCAGACTACCTTCTTACCTCTGACCAGATAACTCTGACCTCCCTTACCTCGCTATATTGGGATAATTCAACGCCAGAGTATGCCTCGCTGTTCGATTCCTTGATTGTCCCTTCTCTTTCCAATCTCGAGGTTGTCAACTGCACCTCGGCTTACTCACTAGAGCGAGTCTCATCCATGATCCAAAGATCGTCTTGCTCTTTACATGCGTTGAGATTGAATTACTTCGGATTGGTAGACAAAACGCTTGAAACTATCCTGCAGGCTAGTCCACATTTGGAATGCTTGGTATTGGAAGGGGCTGTCTACGACCAGCTGCTCGCAAAAATGACTTTTCCCTCGAATGCAGAAGCGAGTTCATTCCCGTTGCTTCCTCGTTTGAAATGTCTGAAGATCCTCGGGTCGAAACAAATCTTCAGTCATAACGCCCTGATCAGTATGCTACAATCTCGCTCTCGTACCGACTTGGAAGAGGTAGAACTGAACATTGGTTCATTATTTAAAAAACCCGTCCAAGATGCTTTCAAGGACCTTGCTCACAAAGGTCTATTCTCTGTGCATATCAACAACGAGGAGGCGTTTTTTACTGGTCCTTCTCATGTCCCCCGTGTACGCATTCATCATGGATATCACTACGGGGGCATCGAAGGAGAACATGCCGAGAATCTGGGTATCATTCAAGATACTGCTGCGGTGTTATCAGAGAGCCTCCACGAGAATTCCTTTTTGCGTGTCCCGGAACGATTAGGAGGTCCACTCGATGAGGTGCGAACTTCTGTGCAATACCCTTTTTTTTGCAAAACATCTGACCTCAGATAGAATCTCTGTCTTCTTGAACCACTTCTTTCTCGGTTAGAACAGTTCTCAGGGCCTATACCAAAAGTAAGATTTGTGAACTGATCTTCAAACCTTTAATCTAACGATGCTTATTTTTTCAGCTTTCAGATACTATGTGGCGAATGGAAGAGATCATCGAAATTCCACAAGAGTTTCGAGTGGATCGTCAGTTCGGCTACTTTGAAAGAGTGCAGACATTGTTGGATCACTGGAAAGGACGAGAGGCCTGCTAGTAGGAAAGTCAATTTGTATTTGGCGAAGAGTGACTCTCCTTTTGCTACGAACAAATGTTTCAATACATAAACGGGACTTATGCATTATGAAAAGATCGTAAGTAGATTTGAGGACGCGCGACGGAGTATTCTTTCATGATGTGCTCTCTTTGTACGACGGCCCATGCACTACCTTCTTGTAAGTTAACTCCTCACCTAAAGATATTTGACCTCAAGCTCGCAAAAAACTGACAGTAAGTCCATAGTACCCATTACTCACTGTGTATTCTGTGTCCCAGCTTCTCCGTTCTGATCTCTATCTCTAACTACCTTTGCCTTCTTCGCTACGTGTCTTTTTCGTTATGTGCCTTTGCGCAGTGAGCAAAGTCAAGTCTTAGTACTCCAACCCTAATCGTGTGCCTATGTCTTTCCATTTCCCCTCAACAATGCCACGTACCTCTTGCTTTGTTGCTGGAGCAGCATGGTCACATTTGACGCCTTGTGCAAACTCTAACTTTGAGGCACATACTTGTTTCAAGTTCCGAGTCTGAAGATGTGTTTTTCGGATACCTACGTGTCCTGTTCACATGGATGGCACTCCACAAGTCGTCTCAAACCAACCACGTCAGACTTTCCGAATAGACTACCCAACATGCTACCTTCTCACATGTACCATTGCCAACACAAGTGGCGTTTGATCACGGCTAGAAAGAGTCATTTCCATTGTCTCATATACCTACCAGAATGGGTCGCTCAGACTTCATCCCAAAAGCCTAAGGTATATGACTGCGTTTACATTAGTCGATCGGACAATCAATTATTCCTGACAATGACCCGTTTGGCAGCCTACTTCCACCTCTCTCTGCTCGGATTGTTCTGTCTGCTCATTGGAGTATCGAACGTGCATACTAGTAGGCTCCCCAGAAAACCTGCGAGCAACAGCAGGCAGGGTGTTTGTTTTGCCTCCAGTGAAATTTCCGATGTCACTAAGCTTTCCAACACGCAAATTTCCTGGTTACTTAACTGGTCTCCCATTCCTCCCGATGGTCTTCCCTCAGACATAGAGCACGTCCCTATGCAATGGGGGGCTGGCGCAGCCGAGACGTTCGAATCATTTGTCCTCAACGCCAATGCCACGCACGCCTTGGTGAGTAAAATGGGAAGAATTTTTTTCGACTTATATCACCATTATACTCATACTCAAGTATTCCCGCCGTGAATTGCTTTGTTCTTTGCAAATAGGGATTCAACGAACCTGATTTGGGCAGTCAGTCAAACCTGAACCCGACTGAAGCCGCCTCGTTATGGAAACAATTCATCCAACCGCTGGCTTCTCATGGTGTACGTCTTGGTTCTCCTTCTGTGACGAACGGTCCACCTTCTAGTATGGGAACGGGATGGTTGAACGATTTCATCAACGAATGTAATGGATGTACAATTGATTTCATTGCTATTCACTGGTGAGCCTCTCTTCCTTGAGTCGGGATAGCCATCCGACGGTTCATATATTGACAATCATTCTGTCATTTCTTAAGGTATGGATCAGGCGCTGATGATTTCATCGAATACATCGAACAGATCCATGCCCAGTTCCCCGATTACCCGATCTGGATCACCGAGTTTGCGGATACTAGTCCCGACCCAGCTGGTTTGCATGTTTTTATTCTTTTCACGATGGGATAGAATGTCCTAACGGACCGTTTTTTATTGTGAACAGCTGTTCAAAACTTTCTCGAAACAACTACTGCCTACATGAATACTGCTGCATATATCGAACGTTATGCGTGGTTCGCGTTCTGCGTGAGTACTACTTAAACTTTTGCTATTACGCTTTCAATATTGAAGCCCTTTGTGCTTACAATTCGTCTTACTAGAGAACAACAAATGGGTTGAACTCCAGTATGTGTTGAAGCTGCTATTGATATCAAACTTTCTGAACTTCGATTAGATCTAATGGACACTAACGGAAATATCAACGCTTTGGGTGCTACATATGGTTTGTGAGTAAAGATATGCAAAGAAAGCAGAGCGTTCTATTACAATTCTTATCGGCTACAAGTTCTTGATCTTTGTAAATTCTAGTATATATCATATATACACTAAGCTGCTATTTCCCGGATATGTTTTGTTCTTCCAAGTATCACTATCAAAAAACCCTTCCAAAGGAAAATCATCTTCTTCTACTTTCATACGCAGCGATGAATATCCAAAGTAGGCAATACAGATATTCATCCCCTCTTTTCTCAATTGCTCGAACGCTTCCATGATTTCTGGACTATCAGCGTCACGATCACGAGCGGTGGGACAGAAGACCTCTAATGTCCTCAACGCACGACATTTGCAAACATCAGGACCACAAGTTCGGGAAGAGTACTCTCGCCGAGACTTAATCAGGTTCAGGAGAACAGACAGTGAAGGGTGAGGTCTCATGCACAGGAGCTTGAGAGTCTCAAGTTCTGGACATAGAGGTAACGATGACTCCGGCAACGAGTCGGCGTTCGTGCTAGCGACAATCGCTGGAGATCTAGACAGCACACCAATAAAATAATCGACTTCGCTTCCAGGAAACCTAGTCGAAAGCCAGTCCGGTCGGACGGAACCAATCGTCAAGGATTTGAGACGTGGGACTAGTTGCAGACAACAGATGAGGTCGGGGAAGGGCAACGCGACCCTGACTTGTAAGGTTTGCAAGGATGTCGATTCTCCTAGAAGTTTCAACAGGAGCTCGAAGAAAAAGGATTGTGCATCATGATATTCTTTTCCCCATGAATCCATTATAGCCAAGTAGGAGAGAGAAGATGCGTTTAGTGATTGAGCTAAAGCAACAGCAGTTTGTGGTTGGCTGTCATCATAGTAAGAAAAGATTAAGGTCAAGTCATGTAATAATGGAAGGGTGACCCGGTGTTCTATATAGGTAGAATCGAGCCCGATTTCGAGCTTGCAAACACGTAAGTCTGGTGTCTGCGACAACAGTTTCATGACGTTATTACAATGGAGAACAGGGTCATGATCGTTACGATGTAAGAGAGACAGCTCTGTCAATTTGGACCACTGAAATCCAGATTGAGGTTGGTGCGTAATACTAAAATATCCTCGGAAATGCAGAGATGTGAGCCGGGGTAATCGATCTAGAAACGCGGTGAAAGATTTCTCAAGGTCGCGAGAGAGAAAAGAATAGGGAGCGCTGACGAAAAGTCGTTGAAGAACCGCCAGTTTTTCCCGAGGTACAGCTACTATAAGCTGAAGTGCGGCGTTCGGAACGTTCAAAATCAGATCTTTCCATCGAGGAGAGTGTTCGATAAGACATTCCATCAAAGATGAAAGAGGAGTCTTTTCAGAATAAACTTGAACATCAGACCCAGACTGGTGGGTGAGCGAGAGAGAAATGGGTAAATTCCCTGATCTCTCCAACCATTGCTTTATTCCTTTCTTGCGTCTATCCATAAATTCTTCATCGCTGACACGGGAATGAGGAATGTAGATATGCAAAGCGGCCCACAGGCACGGGGTGTTGAATGCTATTTCGCGCCATTGCTTGCATACGAGCGTTAGAAGAAGTGGAGCTTCCGAGAGATCTCGAGTCGGAGGATGAGCTGAAGGCAGGCAGTGGTTAAACAGCTCTGCGATTATTTCTGGAGGAATTCGATGTATAGGTGAAAGCAATCGACGATGTTTATGGATATAAGAGACGACTTTCTCTCTTCGAGACCTGAGATCGTGTAGGAGAGTATCCAACCGAGCGATTTCCTTGTCTATATTCTGTAGCTCTTGCTCGGGAAGAAAAAGGAGTTTGTGTATGTGTGAAGCTTCTGCACGAGAAGCAGCGTGATTTGTATCCAGAAGATGATGGAAAGGGGAGCTCTCGAGGTCCATAATCTGAAAAGGGGTATTTATCAGTTCCATAGAGCTTCTTTTTTTAAAAAAAAAGACAGACGGAATGGTTCCAGTCGGGTTACGCTGGCAGTTGAGGATAGTATGGGGACTGTCGGCGAGCTTGGAAGTTCTCGTGGACTGAGCTCCGAGTCCGACCTATTCAGTTGCAGATCACACGACCTGGCTGCAGCCAAACATGCCACACCAAAACCTCGTCAGTGCATCGGCGATCCCTTTAGTGGTACTTACACTTACTTACATTGTTACAAACTTTTCTCTTCTGGCCCTCGGGCCTCAAATGACCACATGTGCTCTTACGACAACTTGGCACACCCACTTGACTCGGGCCTTGAACACCCACGCTCGTTGAGGCGTGAAGGCACAAACTCACCCTGGTCAGCAAACTGAAGTTTGACAGTCAATTTATCTCTCAAGGTCATCCATCAGCAGAGTCGCACTTTTATGGAATGGTATAGAATGGTATAGGACGGTATAGTAGGTATAGCTCCATAAGTTCTATACCACCTGAAGGTGTATAGAAAAGGGGGGGTAGGTGTCTCTCTATACCGATGTATAGAGAACATCTGCACTATACAACTTCTATACCTTATGCAGTTCTATACACTTCTGTACTTTTCTATACCTCAAACACTTCTATACTTTATAAACTGTAACAAGATTCTATTGGCATTCTAGCTACTGGTATACAGTTGGATTTATATTACATTAGACTTTTACATGGCATCACATAAAAATTAAGCATTGTAAACATAGAAAGAATTGATAGTTACAAACCCTGACCGACATATGTATATAACAAAAAAGAAGACAATGAAGATTGGATAACATACCAACAGTCGCTCGAAGATGCAATGCAGATTATTCAGAGCTGGTGGGGTGAAATAAAGGGACAAAGTGAGAACTCACGTTGATATAAGTCGGCATAGCGCAGCGATGTGACGAGGTTCAGATTGGAGCAAGAAAAAGAGGTTGGATTATTGCTGCAGCTTGCGGTCGTCTGGGTAGGTCGACTTCTTCGAGTGTTTGTTCAACCTTGCGTTGCTGTAAGAGACATATCAGCTGAAATGTCACTGAAAAAAGACCTGGAACGAACTCACTTCATCCAAAGCCATTCTGTTCTGAATAAGAAGAGCAATCTGTGAGTCCGATAGCGGACATCCCTTTTGAGGACAACGTTGTTTTTGAATTGAGCAGAAATCTTTCCCTTGAGGTCTCGAAGTCATTTTGGGGTATAGTGAGATAAGACGGGTTAGAAAACGGAACAGGAAGGCAACCAACGTACGTACCTCTGGCCAAATAATCTTCTACCTCCACATCCTGCTCTGCCGCCATACTGAACAGTGTGGTGACACTGTAGCGGTTGGTATTCCTGTTTGTGAGGCGGCGGCCATTGATGCTTCCAGAGGAGCCGAGTTGGTCTGTATAAGACACGCTTGCAGCCTGGCAGCAGCAAAAGCTTGGGGGGGAAAAATACGATAAATTTGGGAGGAAGGCAAGCGGGAGGCGACCAAGGGTTGGTTGAGAGTGGTGAGAGTCGACCGTGAGACTGAGCTTTGGAATCAACGAACATTTTGAAGCTCCGCTCAAACAGTCATGTGACCGCGTCAGTACCCAGTGCGTGACTGCGCCAGTGCGCCCAAATCTGAGGATGCCCCCGCTATTCATTCTCAACAACACAGATTTTGAATATAGTAGTACTTCTCATGTATCTGATATCTTTTTCCATATCTCATTGTAAAAGAAACATGGCCTGAGTAATTGCTGGCACTGTCAACTTAAACATTACTTACATTCTCTTAAACAGTGCTTGTATTCTCCTTGGCATTTTCAATTGAAAGTTATCAATTCTATTGTATTCCAGAATAGCTCATCCTACTACATCTGTACTCAGTTGAAAAAAATTCTGTGTTGAAGAATAAGTATCTATACTCTCTATAGACTCTATAGACTCTATACCCAAAAGAGTTTCTATACAATCTCAAAATCTTCCAGACATGTATGGTTGGTATGGACAGTATAGAGATTTTGTTCATCTATACTTACTATACTTCTATAACCTCCAAAAACTTGTTATTTTACTGATGTCCGAAAGAAGCCTTGAAGACAGTCTGTAGTAATTTCCTCGAGCTAACTATTCTAAACTCACTAGAATATCAAGAAGTTTAAGTTGATGGATGGGTCCGGGGTTCTTTCCACAATTGACGAGCTGTTACCAGATTTCCGGTATGCACGTGCTACCGCAAAATGAACTTCATCAAGTTGTAGTTTGTGCATGTTTCAAACAATCCATGTCAAGCCGCGATGATCAATCGCATTTCCTATTTCTCAAGAGCATAGTCTCAGTATTTGCAGGGGGTCACTGACAAACTTGTATGGACGCCACTGGATTAATCAAATTACCTATTCGTTTTGGTTTCTTTTGCAGCCTACATCCGCAGTTATGACGCAAGTATGAGGATTTCATTTTCAATAGTCCTATGTTTCGAGATTATAACTAATGAACACTAACATAAATATCAATGCATTCGGAAGGTCACATACGGTTTGTGAGTAAATATACGGTGAAGAAGACAGAGCGTTCTATTAGAATTCTTATCGGCTACAAGTCCTTGTATGCTCTACCAGAATGCCTTATCATATATAGACCAAGCCCCTGTTTCCCGGATGAGTTTTGTCCTTCCAAGGAACACTATTGAAGCTTTTGAGTAATCCATTATCCATCAAAGAACCCTTTCAAAGGCAAATCGTCGTCAAGTCTTTCTCTTGTAGCTTGCCATGCAAGGTAGGTGATACAAATATCCATCCCCCCTTCTCTCAATTGCTCAAATGCTTCCATAATTTCTGGAGTAGCATCTTCACGAGAGCAATCGTCAGGACAGTAAATCTCCAGTGTCTTCAACGCACAACACCTGAGAGACTCAGAACCGGAGCTTTCGGGATAAAGTGAAGAGTACTCTCGCCTCGACCTGATCAAGTCCAGGAGGTCAGAGAGATTAGAGAAAAGTCTCATTCCCAAGAGCTTGAGAGTCTCAAGTTCTGGACATATAGGTAATGACGGCTCGGCATTTTCGACTGCCGGAGACTTCAAAAACTGACGAACAATTTGGACTCCCCCTCCACGTGCTCTTTGATGCTGGTACCCGTAACAGGGTCCGATACCGATAGTCAAGGATTTGAGTCGTGGGACGAGTCGTAGACAATTGAGGTCACGAAGTATGAATCCGATGTGTAAGGTTTGCAATGATGCTGAATCTCCTAGAAGTTTCGACAAGAGCTCGTAGAAAAAGGGTTGATGCCGGCCTTGATAAAGTATTTCTTCGTATCCCCATAAGCCGGTTATAGTCAAGTTGGCGAGAGAAGGGGTGGTCAGCGACTGAGCCAGAGCAACAGCAATTTGTGATTGTCTGTTATCGTCAGAAAAGACGAGGGTCAAGTCACGTAATAATGGAAGGGTGACTTGGTGTTCTGGGGAGGCAGAATCGAGCTTGACCGCGAGCTTGCAAACACGCAAGTCCGGTGTTTGAGACAGTAATCTCACGGCTTCATTGAAGGTGAGAACAACGTCACAGTAGGCTTCGGGTAAGAGAAACAGCTCTGTCAATTTGGACCATTGAAATCCAGATTGAAGTTGGTGCGTGAAAGGCCCTTGGAAATTGAGAGACGTAAGCGGGGGTAATCGATCTAGAAACGTGGCAAAAGATTTCGATTTCTCAACGTTAAGGGAAGGACTCGGAGAAGAGGGAGCATTGATGAAAAGTCGTTGAAGAACCGCCAGTCTTTCTCGCACCACAGCTCCTATAAGCTGGAGTGCAGCATCCGGAACTTTCAAAGTCAGATCTCTCCATCGAGGAGAGTATTCAATAAGACATTCCATCAAAGATGAATAAGGAGTGTTTTCAGAATAAAGATCATCAGACCCACGATCCGGAGACTGGTGGGTTAGCGAGAGAGAAATGGGCGAGTTCCCTGATCTCTCCAACCACTGCTTTATTCCGTTCTTGCGTCTATCCATAAATTCTTTATCACTGACACGGGTACTCGGGATGTAGATATGCAAACTGGACCACAGGTACGGAGTGCGAAATGCTATTCCGCGCCATTGCTTGCATACGAGCGTTAGAAGAAGTGGAGCTTCCGAGAGGTCTCGAGTCGGAGGATGAGCTGAAGGCAGGCAATAAGTAAACAGCTCTGCAATTATTTCTAGAGGAATTCGATGTATAGGTGAAAGCAATCGGCGATGCTTATGAATATAAGAGACAACTTTCTCTCTTCGAGACCTGTGATTATGCAGGAGAGTATCCAACCGAGCGATTTCCTCGTCTATAGTTTGCAGCTCTTGCTCGGGAAGACAAAGGTGTTTGTGTATGTGTTGAGCCTCTGCACGAGAAGGAGCGTGATTTGTATCCAAAAGATGATGGAAAGGGGAGCTCTCGAGGTCCATAACTTCTTCTAAAACGACAAGTTGAAGGTGGATGGGCGTCCTGGTCGGTACTGGGTGAGACTGTAGTCGAGGACAAAGAAGGACAAAGAACAGGAAGGACACGTGGGCGGCGTCGTGAATGAGATGGGCTTTGCTTTACTACGGTAGATAGTATTTATAGTACTACATCTACAGTTCAAGACAATGTATCTACATGCATAGCAATAATATAAAGTATCGAAGTAAGATACAATGTAGTCGAGGGCCGCCCCTTGACTTCGAACCACCACTTTCTCCGAAATTTCCCACGCTCTTAGAGTGCACGGATTTGAGGTTTCTCGGTGCTGTAGGGTCAGAAGGGGTAGATACTTGTCTTTGCTACGTACTAAGGCTTCTGTTTTGACTCTCTGGTGAAAATTGGACCTCCTCTTTGCAAACTTGCGTCTCCTTGGGCCTTTTTGGCGTCTGCCTGGGCTGGATTGGCTTTGTCTGGTTCGGATGAACCTTCTGGCTGCACGTGTGATCACGTGACTCCGTGGTGAGTCGGCCCTTGGCAAAGGCCGTTCGATTCCTCAAATGGAGGAGCTCACTCGACGTCTGTGACTCTCACGATGAAGGACGTATAGTAAATCAGGTGAGTGTCCCTTAGTAAAGGATTCTAATGGTGGCAGATGTAGCCATGCTCCCTGGAAATTGGAGTCCCCTTTGTGGGTTTGCAGTGGTCCAACATCACGCTCTGTGTCCGAGATGACAGTAAACTAGAGAAGAAGGCCCTCCCTTAGCAAAGGAGGTTAAATTGGCAAATGGTCAGGCCTTCTGATCAGTCTGAAATGACTTTAATCTAGCTTCAGTGGGTCTCCCTTAGCAAAGGAGATTAAATTGGCAAATGGTCATCCCCTTGAGTGGTCTGTGATGACTATAAACTAGCTTTTGAGGGTTTCCCTTAGCAAAGGAGATGAAATTGGCAAATGGCCATCCCTTTTAAAGCGGTCCTTAATGACTAGAAACTT
>ML179259.1:36535-72945 GCA_004369135.1 Dendrothele bispora CBS 962.96 | reverse complement strand
TCAGACATCCATCTTTCGATTTTAGTTTTAAACTGAGTCTTGACCATAGCAATAAAATGTTTAGTTGCGATGAGTGCAGCAGCTTTAGTGTGCAGGAAGGTTATCCATGCGTGACTCTTGCAATCATCTAAAAAGACAATCGCGTACTTATATTTGTGATAAGAGAGTACAGGGAATTCCTTTAAGTCTGAATGGATAAGCTCAAAGGGATGTGTAGCATGTCTCAGGCTCGGTGGGAATACTCGTAATGGCAACTTCCCTTTGGCACAACCACGGCAAAGAGGAGTATCATGAGGAATCTCAATCTGAGGGAAGCTGTTGGTATGCTTAGGTGCATTAAGAAGAACATTGCACAAAGGGTGGCCTAATCGGCGATGCATCGTCTCGTAATCGAGATGGTAAATGCAAGTGTCAGCTATTTCAGCAACACCATGCTGTGTATGTGGCAGGAAATATAACGTTTCCGCCGGATGACGTTTGGTAAAAGATAAAAATCTTTGACCAGTTTTGCTTGTCAACTGAATATGCTGTGAATTACTGTGCACATTTAAGTTGTCACGTAAAAAGGTACCAAGCGACAAAAGTCGCTGATCAAGGTCAGGGACGTAAAACACAGGTTTGATTGTACAGTCATTTACCGGCATTTGATACAATACCACCGATTGATACAAACGACTATCATGTTCCAATGGTAGCTCCGCCCTTCTTCAGCACTTAAAGACAACTCAATATACATCCGAGTCTCAGCTATGTTTGTATGTTATTCTTGTGGTATCTGGCCATAGTCATTAGTATAGGGAAATGAATGTTGTTTTGTATCAAATTGTTGCTCTTTGGATAAGTAGAAGACATTTTAGACATGTTTCCCTCATACTGATATGCTGTAAGATTCACAAACTAAAGAGATAGTACCTAGAATGAATATGCACCACTTGTTCTCCCAGAGTTGAGGGTATGTATGCAGCAAATCAATTTTAATCACTGTCTGACAAAATTTTGTATCAAACGCCGGTAGATGACTGTATAAATATTTGATTCTTGACTAAGACAGACAGATCCTCAGGCTGTGATATGAGCTAGGCCGTTTGCAATTTTCACCGGTATAGGAACAATGTCTTCGAGTTCAGTAAAATCGGCTTTATTGTTACTAAAATGCACAGAGGCGCCAGAGTTGAGTAGCCAATTTGTCTTAAAGAAATCTTCTAGCATTTTCTCAAACCCCTTACACTTATCACACTTGGCAGCAGAACAATGACGCGCACATAAATTGTGAGAAGGTACTAATACAGTGGGGGCAGCATGTGAGATAAGAGTACTACACAAATCACCTGCAGTGGAAAAACGTGCATTAGTGTCACTGTAAAAGGGTAGAGAAAAAGAGACAAACTCATTGTCTTTGTCATCAGAGCCCATGGAGACCTCGTCGTAGTTGACTCCCTTGGTCAATCAATCCGAAAGGGATCAAGATGGTCCAGCACCTTCTGGTGTGGTGTTTTCCAAAGGGTTGGACATGACAACATCCTTGAGGGCATGAACTCGTTCACAAGTCAGCTCAAGGCCGATGTCCTGGACCAGATTGATTGATCTCTTGGTAGAGGTGAAGAAGGCGTTGAAGGGCTTGGGAGCCAGAGTGAAGAAAGGACGGCGCACATCAAGTGCAGCCTGGTCCATGACAATGGTAGGGGAGGCCATGTGAGAACACTCACCCTCATTACTGTCAGCTGAATTGGCCTTCTCCTTACCCTTACCAGAGTGCTTGCTGCGCTGACGCTTCTTCTTCCCATCTCCATCCTGCTTAGTCGGCTGCTCAGCGCCGGTATTTTGGTGCTTCTGCTGTGACTTGAAGTCAAAATTACCATCCTTTCAATTCAAAGCCGAGAGTTTGTTAGCATTTTTGCTGGAGTTGCCGTTGTTGCGCTTGTTCCAGCCTTCCCAGGCATGGATAGCAGCTTCACGGATGTGCTCCGGCGTCAGTCTTTCGACAATTTGGTCCATCGGCATTTGAGCAACCAACTGGACTACAAAAGAGTACCGTTCAGGGAGCTTACTGACAATCAGCATTGCCTGAATAAACCTCGGGACGGCCATACTGGTGGTATTGGAGGGACCAGCAGGTGGGCTGTTAGCGGCAATTCAAGTGAAAAACATAATAATGTTATTGATGGCAGTGGCTGGGTGTTTGTCCTTAGGGATATGGTGATTGACAGCACGTTTAAAGTTGGTGAAGACTGCTGCAACTCTGGGCTTGCCATACTGATCTTTGAGGCAGTCATACATTGCCTTCGCACCAGTCAAGTCCAAGATAATGGACTTAATTTGCGGGGAGACGCAAAGCAAAATATTACCCATGGCTTTATACATGTTGTTATGCCAGGTTTTGCTTTCTTCAGTGTCGGTAGCAGCAGTGTCTTCCATAACATACCAGACTCCCTGAGACATGAGAAATGCCTTAATGGCATCAGACCATTCAATCCAGTTGGCACCAGTGAGAATGGGAACACAGTTAACAAGAGCAGAAGACATTTTTAATCGTAAAATGTTAAAAGATCTGGGGAGTCAAACTGTCAGCGTTAGTTCTACACTGTTAAGAGAATAATAAAAGGCAGCTGCAAGGGCACCACTCAACAGTGACATCAACCCAATTACACAGATATGCGACACAAAGTCAACATAAATCTGGTAATGTCAACGTTCGCACTGTACTCAAAGTACTGCAGCAAACGGACAGTCAATTAGCTAGGTATGCAATCCAATATGCAGTGGATAAAATGTGCAACATGGATCAAGCATCCAGGTAACCAGAGATCAAGGGCTCGGGGCCCATAACCTGTCAAGGGCACATCCTGCTACACTAAGTAGAAGATGGCAAGATCTGAGACATACCTGGGGATAGAGATGGCAACAGGTTACCCATGGGTATTTGCATTTTATTTTTCAATACAGCATTGTGCTTCAGTCTGTAATCCGTTTGAGCCAAAAATTGACATGCATATGGATAATGTAAAGATGTTATGATAAATTCAAGAATTGGGGCAAAAAGTGTAAAATTGATTGTATAGAGAGGAGATTGAGTTTGAATACCCACGGGTCAAATACCCATGGGTAAAAATGACCCTTTGGAACATTGTGACATAACCAGTGTGACAAATTCTGAAAAAACTTGATTTTATGATAACTTATTCAATTTTGATGAATCAGTGCAATTTTGAGCTTGAGATGATGTTTTGCTCAAGTACAATGTTGAAATTACGAAATACCCACCAAATACCCGTTGCCATCTCTACCTGGGGACAAGAAGCTAAGACTGTTAGTAAGAAACTTAGAGGGCTTAGGGCAACTGTTTCAGAGAGAAACGAACTGAGTATTAAGGCAGGTATCTACTGTCCTTATATACTAAAAAAGAGGGTGCACAGACCATGCAGTGCTCATAGCCATAAGACATATTCTACATATAGAAAGAGGCTGTGCATAATGTAAAGTAGATAAAAGAAAGGAATAGAACAAAGTTCAACATTCATATCTTCCTAAACAATTATTCCATTACTTATGTCACTTCCATTCTGTCACGAACAGTAGGCCTAGGACCTTTATTTCCTTTTACATTCTTATTTTCATTCTTACATATGACCAGTTCCTCAGACTCACAACATTACATTTCATTCCATCAGATTCCTTAACTCGGGTTGACTTTTTATCATGACACTTCACTTTGATCTTCCATTTCTGATGTCTGTCATTGCTTCTTTCATTTCTGATGCCTGTCATTGTTTCTTCCATTGCTGATATCTGTCATTGCCTTGATTCCATTTCTGATCTACGATCCCATCAGCCACATTGCCTTCTAGTCCAAGATTGGGTCTCTGATGTAGTCCGAGGCCTCTAACTACACAGTATATATTCTATCCTGTAAACACCTGGTTCCCCATCTTGATCCTCTTTGTTGATTGGGACCCAGGTGCAATGCCATTTGTTCTAACTAGACTATACTCTAACTCTTTGTTGATTGGGACCCAGCCTTTATTCTTCGTGACATTAGGTCAAGATCCCTTGCTGCACCAACGACCTGACGAGTGGTGATCCTTGCAAAATTGCTTAGACAAGACGCCTAAATTCTCTGCACCAAATTCCAATGAGGAAGACTCTGACCATATCCCTGCTACTGATCCTGATCTCACTCCCGCTCCAGAACCAAAAAGTGCTAACAGTGAACCGCCTACGTGCCAAGGTTTCCTCCATGGCTTTGACACCCTCGACTGAACCACCGTTTATTTTCCAGAAGCTCCTGACTTTGGTAATGCTGTAGGTTGTGACTAACAACCGTGTCCTCACACATACCAACTGTCAATTTCCATACCACGACTGTGGGCAGTAGAACCACATTTTATAGTACCGACTCGCCATTTCCCGAGACCCGCCTAAGAGTCCCCGCTACCTACCAGATCTCCCAGTCCTGTCAGAGAACCAACACTGCCTATCAGAAGTCCCAGCCCCGTTGCATCCCTGATCCAAGTTGACAACCCCAAAATGTCCGATATCCAAAGTCTCCTCCGACAGATGGCTGATCGCCAGCAAGTTTTGCAGGAACAGTTAGGCCAGCTAGCTGCCGGAGTGATAAACTCTAGTAGCAAATCCAGCATTGAGAAACCTGACCCATTTAAGGGACAGGCCAATGATGTACGCCGCTTCCTTTCTGGGTTCCAGAACTGGGCCAAAAAGCAAAAGGACTTAGACTCACAAGAGAAGACTATCCGCTTGGCCTTGTCATTCCTCCAGTGTGAGGCTGCCGTCTGGGCATCTAGGTACATTGACAAAGCCATCAAAGCAGGCCAAGCCGGAAGTGGGGTTGCTTTTCCCTTTGATGGGAAGTGGCAAACTTTTGAACAGCAGTTCAAGGCATGATTTAGTGCAATTGACAAGGAAGCGACAGTCAGAGTGGAGATCAAAAAGCTGACCCAAGGGAGATTATTGGTAGCTCAGTATGCCCAGAAATTCCAGGACCTAGGGGAAAGGACTGGGTTCTTGGATACTGACCTAAAGGATCACTTTCTCTGGACTCAACCCTGGAGTTCATCTGCAGTTAGTCGGTATGGATGTGGCGCAAAGGCAAGCCCAAAGATCTGGAGGAGGCGGTTAGGCGTGCCGGCATGGTAGAGGTGGCTTTTCATGAACCCTCCCTGAACCTGAGCAAGTCTCAAAACACAGCTCCGACCAGGGACCCTTACGCGATGGATGTAGACGCTACTCACACCAGCCCTGGAAGCTCCTCTAACACATGTGAGAAATTCCTCCGACAGATGCAAGGACCCTGCTTTGGATGTGGAGACCGTAACCATCTGAAGGGTAACTGTCGCTTTAAAGAGGGAACGTGCCACTTCTGTGGACGAAAGAGTCATATGGATTGGGTCTGTCAAGACAAGTTCATGGGCCTTGACCGAGGACTGCAGCATAACAGACAACGTGTTGCCGCTATGTCTGAAACTTTCACCCTCTTTCCAAACAAAGAACGGGTTCAGGACGCCACTTTTGCCTCTACCTCCAACATTTCCACCACCAATACCAATGCACAACTTACCACCCAGATTGACACTCTCAAAACTGCTATGGAGCAGCAGAATTTGATCCTAGCGGCCTTTATTAACAAAAACCAGGATTTTTGACAAGGACACCCGTTGTCGCTGCTAAGCAAGTGTCCAGGTACTTTTTTTCTTTTTTGAATTCTTCCTACAATTCCATAGCCTCATGTACTATAGCCAAGATACACAAAATAAACCGGCACTCATCTCACTTCCGTATTAACATGGGCTTGAAAGGAATGAATCGAAAAGTGGAAACCACAGCTATGGTGGACTCAGGAGCTACAGCCCTGTTTATTGGGGAAAAGTTTGTAAAGGAACACAGGATTAGGACATTCCCATTGAAGAGGCAGATGGATGTATTTAATATTGATGGTACAGCAAATGCAGCAGGACAAATAAGTCATTTCGCTCGATTAGGATTGATGGTACAAGATAAGGAGAAGTGGATGGACTTTCTAGTCACGGATCTTGGGAAAGAGAACGTCATCCTGGGATTACCCTGGTTAAGGAAGGAGAACCCAGCAATTGACTGGGAACACGGAGTGATGCAGACAGGAACAGAAAGTCAAGCTATAGAAGAGGATAGAGGAGAGATGTCAGGAGAAGACGAGGACTTGAGACAAGTGTACCAAATACGCGCCAACCAAATGATGTGGAGAAGTATGTGGAAGGTTGTGATGCATGTGCACGGAAAATGCTCTTACAACACCCTAGAGCAGTAACTCAGCCTCTGGAAGTTCCTCAGGGTCTTTGGGAAGAACTGGGGGTAGACCTTATCACGCAATTACCGAAGTTGAATGGGTATGATGCAGTTCTGGTCTGTACAGATCTATATGGGAAGCAGATCCACACAATTCCCTGCACGTCTGAGGTAAACGCAGAAGGGGTGGCTGACATTTACTATTGGGAGATTTTCAGGCTTCATGGTTTACCCTTGCGCTTTGTGTCAGACAGAGGACCTCAGTTTGCTGCACAAGTGACACGGGGATTACTCACAAGGCTTGGAATTCATGCAAGCTTAACCTCAGGATACCATCCCCAAGTGAATGGACAAACTGAGTGGGCCAATCAAGAAGTAGAGAAGTATTTACAACTGTTCATTAACTGACGTCAGGATGATTGGGCAAACCACTTGCCTATGGCAGAGTTTGCCATCAACTCAAGGACTCACTCAGCCCTGGGGATGTCCCCATTTGAGATCACCTATGGCTACCTCCCTCACTTCAATATTCTAGTTGGACGCAGAACAGGAATTCCAGAGGTGGAACAACACTTACAGATTTTATGAGATGCAAGACAAGATGCAGAAGCAGCTCTTCATCTAACCAAAACACGACAGAAGGAAAGTTATGAATGAGGGAAGAGGAAAGCACATCAATTCAAAGTAGGAGACTACGTCTGGTTGAGCGGAGAGGACATTGACCTAAAACTGCTGAGCGAGAAACTGGGAGACTGACAACTGGGACCCTACAAAGTGCTGGAGAAAGTAGGAAACTTGGATTATTGTTTGGACCTACCAGATTCACTAAGCCATGTTCACCCTGTCTTTCATGTTGACAAACTATACCCTTGGAAGGGGAATGATGTGAATGGACTAATACCAGAGGCTCCAGAGCCAGTTTATTTGGAAGATGAAGATGAACCAGAATATGAGGTGGAGGCAATTCTGGACAGCCGAATCAGGTGGAGACGTTTGGAATACCTGGTAAAGTGGAAGGATTACAATGTAGGGCATAACTCTTGGGAACCTGTGAGTAATCTGAAAAATGCAAAATGGCTGATTACTTGGTTCCACAAGAAAAATCCCAATGCACCAAGTACATAGGTTCATCGAGGATGATGAGTCTTAGGAGCGGGGTAATGTCACGGACAGTAGGCCTAGGGACCTTTATTTTCTTTTACATTCTTATTTTCATTCTTACATATGACCATTTCATCAGACTCACAACATTACATTTCATTCCATCAGATTCCTTGACTTGGGTTGACTTCTTATCATGACACTTCACTTTGATCTTCCATTTCTGATGTCTGTCACTGCTTCTTTCATTTCTGATGCCTGTCATTGTTTCTTCCATTGCTGATATCTGTCGTTGCCTTGATTCCATTTCTGATCTACGATCCCATCAGCCACATTGCCTTCTAGTCCAAGACCAGGTCTCTGATGTAGTCCGAGGCCTCTAACTACACAGTATATATTCTATCCTGTAAACACCTGGTTCCCCATCTTGACCTCTTTGTTGATTGGGACCCAGGTGCGATGCCATTTGTTCTAACTAGACTATAATCTAACTCTTTGTTGATTGGGACTCAGCCTTTATTCTTCGTGACACATTCACTATGAAATCTTTGAAACTTCCTGACTTTGAAATTCCCTTACATTTGATTAACTGTTTTCATATTTATGAAACTTCCTGCTAGCTTCTAGACTCACATCAGGAAAAGCCTTATATACATCTTCATACAGAAGCTGGATGAATGATGCTAAAAGGATCAAATAAATGAATGATAATTCGTAATTATGCATAGATAGTCCTTTTATATCCCTCATGCAAGTCCCTTCTACATGCACATAAATTTTCCATAATTATGCAGAAGAATACACTAGTTATACTCTCAATGGCAGTATTTATGGCCATGTATGAACAATAATCATGCAAATACAGATGGTATTGAACCTTGCTATGCTACAAGAAATACAAGAGATACAAGAAATACAAGAGATACAAGAAATACAAGAAATACAAGAAGATAACAATACATATAGCACAGCAGACAAGAAGGTGATGAGATATGTATATATGCATGACGGCGGGAGATAATGACAGCCTAAGACTACTATATAAACATCTAACCATCTAGCTCAGTCAGATCAACTTCTGGGACTCCATTGTCGGTGCTATCACCGTCAACAACATCACCACTGTGTATTCAATAAGCATCATATCCGAAACATATAAAAAGAAACTCACGATGCAATTTGGTATAAATCTGCCATGAGACAGTGATATTTTCGAGGATTGAGCGCGATTTTATTGAGAAATCCAGTATTCTTGTTGTACTCGTCTCGGAGAGTATTGGCCTTGAATGACTGTGGGATATGGGAGCCACTGGCCCACTCGCCGAGACAGAAGTGTACCTGCAATATAAAATGAGATGAACCAGAGCAGCAGGAAAGATATAGAATATAAAAACTTACAACAGATGCAACCAAAGCGATCATCACCCTTGGAATCTCCTTTGCATCACTGTGTTGAACTGTGGATGCAAAGAGATCCTGATAAACCATACCGGGGGAGGTATCTCCTGCAAACATTGTCTTCAGTGCATTTGTAATCACGATGTGCTTGTAGGGCTGGGACTTTTTGAGGGTCTTCTCATCGTTCCTATTGAGGGGAAGTACCGACTGTCCTTGGACATCCAAATTGGAAGCTGACACTGATTGCGACTCCAGCAAAGACTATCCATTGTGAGTGGATACCAATGCTATGAGATCCAGGAACATGCAAAGCTTACCGTGGTAATCATTTGAGGATAAATGTAACGACATTTTTTTCGAATGAAAGATAGATACACGGGGAGGTCCTCGTTGTCTGTTCTGGTGAGCGGGTAGCTTGAGAGGATCAGGGTTGTGACAGCTTTTCGGACCTCGCCCCAAGCATGGACAACCTGATTGAATATCTAAGAAATGGTCAGTTAGCGTTAAAGAAAAGGCCAAATACATACATAGTCTTGGAGATATTTCCGGTACTTATACTCAGCCGACTCCTGAAGACGCTTGAGGATGTCTTGCTGCTTTAGGTCTTGGGCTGCCATGACCAATGCTTCGGTAAGCATGTCAGTCTTTTTTTTGGGGTCAGGGTAAGCGGTATCAAAAAGAAAAAGTGCGATGGCATTGACAGTCGCCTTCTCCAATAGCGCTTGGAAGTGTTGAGGTTGTTTACTTTTCGAAAGGAGACGAGCACCAGGTGCCAACGGTGTGTATTCGGTGATATCAGGCCACTGGATCTTGCAGTTCTAGAGAAATAATGAGAGACAGATAGCAGTAAAACAATGATGAGGACATACCTGAACCTGCTTGTCGCTACCACCTGCCTTGCTAGTTTCTGTTTTGGATGTGCTAGCATGGGCATTGATGATTTGCGGACGCTGATGGAGAAAATGTCATACTTGTTAGACAAGAAAAGGCAGTTGACATACCTCGCTTAGAAACATGTCTGCACGGCTTCTCTGTAAGACGGTGGATCAGCATAGCATACAGACAAAAAGAGAAAAAGAATACCTTTGGTCCGGAAGTTTCCACCTTGTCATCTGAGTCCACTGTAGGGGGGGTCTTATGCTTGTTGTTAGGAGGAATGTCATTCTCCTCCTCCTCAAGCTCAAGAGCAGGAGGTAGCGAGATACTCGATGCTCGAGAAAAAGAGTGGGGAGGCACGAACACCTCATCCTCAATACCGACACGTTCACTATCATCCCAGGAGCCAAAGTCTGGACAGGAGAGATGAAAGTGTTAGATATTAAAAGATATTGTGATATTTAATGGATACGTTACCGGCCGTACCACTATTTTTTTTTATTGATCTACTGAAAAAGTCAGTAAAATCATTGTGCAGTCAGTCCTAACACAAACCTCCGCTGCCTCATCGGAGTCGTCGTTTTCTTCGTCAACTTCGGGCTCATTCTCATCGGTCATTTCCTCTGTTTCTTCCTCAGATTCATCAGCGGAAACTCTAGAGCGGCCTTTTGTCGACTTCGAAGGGATTTTACTAGAAGTATTTTTACGGGCAGGGGATTCTGGAAGGAGTGAATCACAGTGTACGAGGGAGTAGGATAGTGATAACTCACTTTTCCTGGACGCAGCATTGGATGCTTTGGGTTTGGATTTGGCAGGAGCAGTTTTTCCTGAAGGTTTGGGGCGCCGTTTGTGCTCTGCTTCAAACCAAACTGAACCCATTATGGTCAGCCCACTTAAAACTGACTAGGAAAGACCAAAAAAGAACTGACCGCTATTTTTCTTTGCTTTCTCGGAGGCCTCTCGAACTGCAGTTGGCATATCCAAGTCAGTAAGGCATAGCAACGCAGAGCACAACGTGAAAGACAAACCTGGCCTTTCTTCACTTGGTGAGGCCGTTGTTGCTTGAGTAGACGCCTCTGTTGCCGCTTTTTGTCGTGTCAAGCGATTTTTCAGGCCGTCCATGGCACAGAAGGCAGGGGGAAGGAGTCGACAGATGGTGGTTCGAAAGAAAAAAGTTGATTGTTGTAGTTTGTACCAAGTTGATAAAGGCAAAGTCTAAACTTTACATACGAAACAGATTGTCCGGCCCTCACACCTTGAACAGTATCCTCGTTCCTTCTGCAATGACAGGCACTACGTGCCAAGGGTGTGGAAGAGTCTTCACAGATTCTGGCTATGCCAGCCATATATCATCGACAAGAAACCATGCTTGTAGTCATATTCAGCATGACAGTCGGAATGGACCTGGGCCATCTCATAATCAAAATCCAAATAATGCTAGACCCGCTTCTCACACCAGTGCCAGTAGTGGCAGTCTCTTCGAGCGACTATATGGTCGTAAATTATCTGCGAACGCTGTTGCTGTGGATCCAGAAGGAGACACGTTTGGACCCTATACCGATATAGATTTTGATATGGCAGACTCTGGTGTGGACAACGGACCGCAGTTGAAGTACGAAGTAGTTTTGGAAAATGAGGAGTTGGAAGATATGACGGTCAATCTTGATACTGAGATAGACTCGGATGAGGAAGAGATGGCAGCAGAGGCTGCGATCATGGAAAATGCTTGGCAGCCTGATGTACCAGAACACCTGCAGGGCCGCTCCCGATCGGTATCACCGGAAAACTTTCTTTCAGATGAGGAGTGTGACGACAATCCACCATCTCCCCAGGCTGCTTGGTCCGACAGCGAAGATGAATTTGACGAAAACATAAACCCCCGGCACGAAGCAGAGAAGACCTTTGTCCAGACTCCGCATGTTGAACCTTTCCCTGATCCTAAGGCCGGTACACCTCTGCAAAATCCGAAACCAAAGTCAGAAAATGATCGCTACCTGGAGAACTTGTTTGGGGCGAAGACAAGTGCATGGGCTCCATTCAAGTCAGAGATGGATTGGAGAATAGAGAGATGGGCAAAGCTACGTGGCCCTAGCTCCACCGCTTTGACGGATTTGTTGAGTATTCCGGGGGTGAGTGTTGGCTGGGCTGATGGACTAGCATGGTTACTGAAAAACGTTGTTGGAAAGCTAGTTGACAAGCTTGAACTATTCTTTTCTTCAGCAAACGAGCTAAACAAGATCATTGACGACAACTTACCTGCGAGACCTCAATTCCAAACGCATAATGTGGTAGTACAAGGGGAATCATTTGAGGTGTACTCCAGAAACATCTTGGAATGTGTCAAAGCCCTCTTTGCAGAGCCAGACTTCGCTCCCTACATGAAATTCGCGCCAGAGAGACACTGGACAGACACGTCACGTAAAACGAGAATGTTTCATGACATGCATACAGGCGGATGGTGGTGGTCAAGACAGGTATGTTTGACACGTACATTACTACTACATATCAATCACATGTCACTTTTTTGTTCTCACTCAGCACTTCCCAGGTGTTTCTAGACCAAACAAAACGAGGGGGAACTGTAATCCCTATTATTCTGTCTTCAGACAAGAGGTTAGTGACCAACTTCTGTGGAAAATCAGCTTATCCCTTATACCTTACTCTCGGCAACATTCCTAAAGAACTCCGAAAGAAACCATCTTCACGTGCCTATGCCCTTGTTGCATACCTACCAACATCGAAACTCGAACACATATCTGTCAAAGCTGCTCGCTGGCGAGCTGTAGCCAATATTTTCCATACCAGCATGAAGCATATCATGCAACCTCTGGAGACTGCGGGATCGCTAGGCATGCCTTTGACCAGTGGTGATGGTCTACTACGCAGAGGCCATCCCCTACTGGCAGTCTACACATGTGACTATCCTGAGCAGATTTTGGTAGCTTGCGCCTGTTATGGTGATTGTGCTGATTGTGAGATCATTGAAGAGGACATGGGTGAAGGAACGGAATTGTATCCAGTGTGAGATCTGGCAAAGATTTTGCATGCTCTCGATACACTAGATACAGAAGGGCCAGCAGAGTTTGTAGAGGCTTGCAAGGAAGCTTGGGTAAAGCCAATTTTTGACGTGTTTTGGAAGAATCTCCCCTACTCTAATATCTTCCGTTGTATCTCGCCTGATATCCTTCATCAACTATATCAAGGCGTCATGAAACACTTGAAGAATTGGGTACTTGCAGCATTCAGCGAGGCTGAAATTGATGCAAGATGCCGGCATCTTCCCCCAAATCATCATGTCCGAGTATTTTTACAAGGAATCAGCTCTCTTTCAAAAATAACCGGACAGGAACACAACGAAATTTCTCGCTTTCTTCTCAGCATTATAATCGATATTCCCCTCCCTGGCGGCTTTTCAAGCGTGCGTCTTATCCGATGTGTCCGCGCATTGGTGGATTTCCTCTACTTGGCCCAGTACCCAATACACACTGACAAAACACTTGAGCTCCTCGGGGATTCACTCGAAAGGTTCCACAAGAACAAGGACATTTTTGTTGATTTAGAAATCAGGCCGCACTTCCGACTTCCAAAACTTCACTTCCTGAACCACTATGTACAAAAAATCAGATATCTTGGTATGCTTGACAACTACAACACAGAGCAAACTGAGCGACTACATATTGACCTTGCGAAAGATGGATATCGGGCATCAAATAAAAAAGATGAGTATATGCAGATCACGAAATGGTTGGAACGGAAGGAGAAAGTTCTTCGTCATAACAACTTTCTCAATTGGTTGCAGAGCGGAAAACCACGAATTCAACATAATCCCAGCTGGTTACCTTCATCATTCCTTTTGACCCGCACCCTCAAGATGGCCAAACACCCCAATATCCGTGTTCTTTCTCTGCTCTCGGCCCAGAAGAGCAATCACACTACTTACTTGACCAGTTCTCTCGCACGCTTTATCGCTCAACTTCGTTTTCCGTCGGCTTCCCCTCGAGAGCTTGAGAACCGGGCACAAAGTGATGTTGACATTGACTTAGTATCACATGTCTCCTCATTTAACATCATTAAATTCGTTCAAATCAATCTGATGACCATGATAACAGCGACTATCAATTCAATACATGTACAACCCAGCTGGACAGACAAGAAGGGCCGCCCCATCCCCGGACGCTTTGACACTGCTCTTGTCAAGGTTTTTGATGACAATCGCGTGAATCCTTTGAAGAGTAAGTGATCCAGGACCTCTGATATATAACTGGCATGTAATGATGACTTGAATTCAGAATATCATGTTGGCTGAGTCCGACTCATCTTTACTCTACCCGAATTGACAAAGGCCAGGCTTCTGGCAGATGTTCCATTTGCTCAATGGCCCAAACATCTTGCATATGTTGAATGGTTTTCTCCTTTCTCTGGTAAAGTGGATGATAACCATCTCCTTCACAAAATTTCGCGAGTGGAATTTCAAGATGGCGGTGGTCTCACTAGTGTTATTGACGTTGCTGACATTGTTTGTAGCGTTGCATTGACTCCGAAGTTTGGAAAAGTGGCAGATCAAAAGTGGACCAGTAGTAATGTGCTGGAGGAATGTAAAGTCTTTTTCGTGAATCCTTTCCCTGATCAGCATACAAGACTGCTTTACCTACTTCAAGTAATACACTCTCTATGCCTTTTTTGTAACATCTTATGCAGTAGACTGTGTAATTTTGTGCCAAGTGCAATATTATATACTGTGAGGTTCGATTTATGCATTTTTATGAATACCTTATTCATGCCTTTACAATATTTACAGTATTATACATAAATTGTATGAAGGTGCATATGAGGCTTTTCCTGATGCCATTGGAAGTTTTAGAGTATTGGAAAATCAGTTATCAGAATAGTATAAAAGGTAGATAGTTTTTACTTGTAAAGAGAGAGAAATTCAGCTACAGTTCTCATTACTAGTCTGTCAGTGCTGAGTCCTCTACTTTGGTTAAGTTTCTGGGCATATTTCTGCTCAGCCTGTTCACTCTCAGTTGGCTTTAATTGCAAGATTAAAGTTAACAATGATTAATCAGCTTGCACTGGTGGCAACCCCGGCCATTTTCATAGGTGTTTTGGGTTGTTTCTGCCAGCACTGCCTTCCTCTCTTGTCAGGTACATCCCTCAGTTAGTACTGTACTATTTTGATCAATCTGGCAGGGGGTAGTGACCAGGACCGCCCTGCCGAAATCAAATATCTGGTTTGTGACCAGTGATCACCAGAAAATTTTGGCACACTAGGCAGTAAGATCTAATCAACAAATAAATATAGCTAATCATAGTTGATGACACACTTGTGATTACATACATTGATTAATAATTTTTTTTCTGTCTCGAACCTCTGAACTCTACAAAGTCTATTGTAATGCTCGCCATCCCAGCAAGTACACAGGAAAAAATCCTCCCAAGTCCTTCACTAAATATCATTTCCTTTGTTTGGTTTCCTATTCCAAACAATTGCTCCTGAACCTCCCATGCTGCACAGCAGTACATCTCAAACCACAAGCCTGACATCCGAAACCCAGCTGACATTACCCGTCTTGAGGCTCCACCACAATTTATTGTTGGCCACCTCCAAAAACTCCTCAAGGCCAACAGTCAGGCTCACTCTATCATCTGCCAACATGACACCATGGACTGCGGCGAGCGCTACTCACTATGGATTGTCCAGTATTGGACTGAGTTGGCATCTATTAGAACAGCACAGGAAGACTGGCAAGTAGCCCTAGTAGCTATCAAGAGTCGTCGAACAATTGAAAAACTAGTTGATGGGAATACCGTTGAGGTTATTGACAGTGCATATGAAGTACTGAAGAAGCTGCAATGGTTGGGTGTCATCAGAGTGTTCAGGAAGTTGGAGGTGGAAATATACTACCTCAATCGCTTCTTCACATCCAAATGGCTGTCAAGTAAACATGTTAATATGATCACAGACTTGCTACATCAGGAGATTGAGTATGTGGTTGGTGGATGGCAAGTAGAGATACCTCAGGAGTCAGCAGTGTTTATCCCAAAGATTAAACTGGCTTACCAAAACTCCAAGACATATGCTTCCAGGTCAAAGGAGTATGGTTGGGTTCAGCAAATTGGACAGCGGCTAGCAACAGGCGCGAAAACAACTCTTGGTACTTTGGTTAACATCTGAGGGAACCATTGGGTTTCAATTGTTATCAACAGCAAAATGCACGTTATCTTTCATGGCAACTCTCTTGGGAGTGTTATTGATAATGAACTGAAGCTTTTGCTGCAGTGGTGGACGCACGAGCATTTTGGAAAAGACTTCATGGTCTGTGACATGCCGATTGCGAAACAAGATGATACCTATTCTTGCAGCCTCTTTGCCTGGGGAGCATTGGAGGCATTCCTACTGTCAGATCCAGAGTGCCTAGGTGAGAGCGAGAAACCAGAGGGTTTAAGATTGAGAGCATTTCTACGTGTTATCAAAAGACATTATGATCAGGTGGGTTTCCATGTCATGAAAAAATGGATACTTGTTTACTCATCACATTTAAAGAGCTTTGTAACTGCTAGTCAAGACTACCAGTTTACTTTCCAAGCAAATCCCACAGTAAAGCCTTTGAATGGAACCATAGATGACACAGAGACTGAAATCCCTAGTGATGATTCAGACAGCAAATATGACAGTGATGACACAGGGAGCGGCTCAGAAAACCCCATCTCTGAAACATCCTCAGCACATCCTCAGCCCTCCGTTGACAGCAGCCAGCTGTCTACCTCATCCAGCACTCTACCTGTCAAACAATTATTAGAAACCAGCCCCAATGACACAGGGAGCAACTCAGAAAACCCCACCTCTCAAATAACCTCAACACATCCTCACCCCTCCGTTGATAGCAGCCAGCCATCTACTTCATCCAGTGCTCTACCTGCAAGGGTGGTCAAAATATTTATTTTTTACACAATGTTGAAAAAAATTTTAAGGACCTTTGCTGCTTGACCGACTGACTGCTCCTTCCATATTTGGAAGGAGGTTCCCATGACTAAGCAAACCGGCTTCTCGGAATGAAATTTTTTGATCACACAATAACAAGTCAACAATGAACCTTCGAGAGGAAATGGGTACTTTGCATTGATGACAGGAATCCATATTGGACCAGGATTGGGCCATACATTATGGAGTAAAATGATATGTATATGTAGCTCACCATTTGCTCACTGTGGTAGCACAAAAGAACAAGTTGAAAAATCAATTGCTACCCTTACCTTTAGTTAAATATTGGCTCAGTAGTGCCGCATTGGAAAAGAATTATTTAAGGGTACAAAAAAGACAAAACCAAATAAAAACTACAGCACTTGAGTAGGACTTGAGCAGATTTCCTTTGTGAAGAGAAGAACGGTATAAATTTATGACCAATGGGAATTGACCCATAGGTCATCCAGACACAGTGGCAACTGCTGACTCAAAGCTGGATCTAGAGTTTGTTTTTACGGACCTTCAATTCTCTAGTGTTTCTCTATATTTACAATCCAAAATACATCAATCTAGGTGATGTGTGGCACAGAAATCTTGACCCTCAAAAAATTTTTAGTGACCTCGACCGCTTGCCCGACCGGCCACCGGAGTGTGCTGGTCCGGCATTGACCCTTGTCTACCTGTCAAACGATTATTAGAAACCAACCCTGACATAGTCTGTTTGTTTTCTGACATGGTGAACCGTGTCAGGAAATGATTATATAATTAAGGTCAGTGGGCTCTTGGCCTGCAAATTCTTGGTTCAAAATGACGATTTTGAGTATTATAGACTATGCCAAGAGGCATAGGAATTGTTTATGCTCGTTTCTTTTTAGTTTTTCATTGAGTTGTTTACAGTTTTATGTTGAAGATAGTAGACAGATTTGTTTACCTATATTTACTCACAGCTTCTGACACCTACTGCTTGCAAGAGTATTTACACATAACTCAACATTTTAGTTCTTGGAATTTTAAGTATATAGACATAAAATGGTGTCCTGTATATGGATCTCACTTCTTGCAAGCCCCAGATATGTCTCGATGTTATAAAACCCACATTTGTTGCTGTGGGGATAAATCCTTAATTATGTAATCTTGGCTGGCACGGGTCACGCCAGCCAAAAAGCACCAGACTACATATACACACACAAAGAGTGTCAAGTGTATATCGTCAGTCTGGATACTCAAGACTAACCCTGACAAATGTCCACGAAAACAATCAGTGACACTAGTTGGACTTGATAAGCTGGAAGATGGTTCTATTAGTGGTCAGTCACTTGGCTTGTTTAAGTTCTGGAAACCCACCATGCTGGAAGAATGGCAACAGCAGGTCTCCACCAATTTTGAGATGCTCAAGACGTGGGCTGCAGACACTCAATGGAAAAAGACAAAATGAGATGCTGCAAAGGCTAAAGAAGAAAAAGAGAAGACAAAGCTATGAAAGAGAAAGTTGTAGGCAAAGCAGAAGGAAGCAGAGATTGAGAATGATGTCCAAAGTCCTGGAGCTACAAAGAGGAAGGTAAATAACATGTGGCATGGATATTTGACATGGGATACCGACCGTTTCTATGACACAGGTCAAACCAATAGAGTTGAATGATGGACCATCAAAAAAGCCCAAGACAACAATAGCTGAGTTGTCAAGACCTAAATGCGAGCTAAAGCTAAAGATCAAGGACAAGACATGAAAACCTCAGGGGTGAAAATGAAAAAACAAGATTCAGCCTGCGAAGTACCACAACTGGCACAGCCCATTTCTCTGAAAACAAATATTAGCAGTGACAAAAAAGGTTAGATGGGGTATGAGTGCTACCACAATTGTGAAAGAGCTCTGGAAGCAGGATCCAGAAACCTTTGCTGGCCTCAATTGGTCAACCATGTGGGATTGAATAGACTATTCTGGTGACTGGCCAAAGTGGAAGGAGTCAGTGCTTGCTCATGCAGACAAAGGCAATGATCCTGGCCATTCTAAAGAAGGGCGGTGTGGTGTGCTGGTGAGTATACGCAGTAAGCTTGATAATGAACAACGTTGACCAGAATAATAGGCTGCATACCCCAATGTAGTACTAGTGATCAAAACCTGTCTGCAACAACTGTGAGAATCCAAGGTTCCTCTTTTGGTTGTTACTGTTTGTGGCATTTTGTTAGCAACCATAATTGAAATGGCACCTGAAATCCTCCAGAATACCTACTGTGATGGCTGACGCTTTCAAGCCTCAGGATCCTTTGTCCACTCTTTCCTCTATGATGCCATGAGGTGGTCACCCCGCAAATCAACACAAGCAGCCCATAAGCTACCGGATGACTGGAAAGACCAATGCGAGAATTCATTCCTCCGCAAAGTGTTTGCTATTAAGCAAGAAGACATGCTCCCCAAGTTCTTCGTCAACTCCGACCAGACACAAATGTTTTATGCACTGGGAGATAAGATGACGTGGGCAGAGGAGGGGGTGAAACAAGTTGAAGTTGAGGGTGCTAATAAAAAATGAGCATTTACACTCATGCTATCTGTTGCTTCAGACGGAGCCTTGTTACCATTCCAGGCAATCTATAGCAGGAAGACTGATCAATCCTTACCTTCATGGTCATCACCTTTCTACAAGGAAGCAAAAGAAGTGGGCTTTTGTTTTGAATCATCTGGAACAGGAAAGTATGGTCAAACCACAGAACTATGAAAGCGTTTGTCAATAAAATTCCCACACCTTACTTTTTATCTGCTAAAAAAAAAGCTGGATGGCGACCCACACAGAAGACTATCTGGATGATTGATGTGTGGTCAGTACATCGTTCCAAAGTGTTCCATGAGTGGATGAAAGCAAATCATCCTACCATTATTCTTGATTATGTCCCCAGTGGTTGTACAAGTAAAGCTCAACTTTGCGATGTTGGAATGCAGCAGCCTATCAAGCTCTCAGCCAAGAAATTGTACCATGAAGATATTGTGAACAAAGTGCTCCAGCAGATTAACAATAAGGCAAAAATGGTAACCTTTGATGTAGTTCTGTAGTACGCGTGTGACTTTTACCAGCTGGCAACTTATTAGTCATATTTGCATCACATGTGTACAGTTCACCCATTTGAGCTCTATCATACACATCTTTGTTTATGTGTACTCTTAATAAAAAGTGCGTTTTTCTTTCTTAACATGTCCCACAACGTCTCTGAAGACCCAGCACTTCTCAAGTCTAGACCATGTATTCAAAAGCAAAAATGCTCTCAGTGTGAGAAGATTGACCTGGTGCTGATGTGAGCTCAATTACAAATCTGTCGCCAAATTTTTTTTCATATTTGCAGCCTATTCCTCAATAAGCCACTTGTCCATTGAGGGATACATTTTTTTACAAACATTTCAAGTGCTTGATGACCTTCATTTGAGTGGAAATTGACAGGAGGGACCATTGAAGAGAGTAGTTTGCTGGCAAGTCGCACTGGACATGTGATGGGAATTTTGAATTATGACTAATAAGCAGCCAGTCGGTAAAAGTCACATGTGTACTAGCAGACTTCATATACATACACCCATATGAATCATCATTGTATTCAACAGTCTGCCTACAGGAGACTACCTTTGATGACCAGTTGGAGGTGCATCATAACAGGAGTGTCCACTGGCTGTGGAATGTCTATAGCATTGCAAATAACAAAGAGTTAATTAAAAAGGTTTGAATGACTCTAATGTTTTGACTTTTACTCACTGGGTTTCAAAGGCATTTGAAAACTGTAAATTCTGAGCATGGAACCTCTCTTGGGAATCTCTGACCAGATATCCTGCGCATGTAAATCTCCAAGAAATCAAAAGTTCAAACCGTGAATTCTTTCAGACATTGATTGGTGATGCCCAAAATTTCTTGCCTGACGAGAAAGTTGTTCTACCTGAGGATGAAAAGATTGATGAGCAGGATTCAAACTTGGTACATGACAACATGATGTACCTGTCATGAATCGTCGGACTCTTCCTTTCCCTTTCTCACACCTGTCTACACCATGTCATCATGTCACCATATACACCATCAGCTTCCTGATATTCCATCAGTACTTTCCATCATTAGCTTCCATCAGTACTTTCCATCATTCCTCACCATCAGTAGCTTCTTGATCTTCTGTACTTCTGATCTTCCATGCTTCCTGATCTTCTGATGCACAGAATCTATAGCTATTCAGTAGTATTCATGGACATTCCCTTGATCTCGCTGTTATATGTACTTGTCACTGTTGTAGGTAGCTCCCCAGCCTGTTCACTTCTGTCTACACTGTTCGATCACTTTCCAGCACTGTAGTGACCTAGTTAGCAGTCTCACTTCGCTTTTATCTATTACTTCTCTTGTCCTTGTCTCTTGTTGTGTGACCTGAGTGGTTCCCAGCATTACCTTTGGAGGAGTGCTTCATGGCTGTTCTTGATGGTGCTGTTGTCTCTCAAGCTGAAGCAGAGACATTGGAGGAGGTCGACATTAATGAGTTATCCATTGGAACCAGTGGTCTGCAGCCAGGGGAGGACCCTAATGCTGAGCTTGGGAAGAGAAAAAGGGTCCCCAATAAAAGGTATACCAATGACTTTTGGATGCATTGAGGGGCAGCAGCGGTACAGTGTGGGGTTGACAGAAGCAAAATGCAATGCTGGCATTGATCATGTGGTCACATATCTGTACCTAGACTAAGAATGTAACAAAATTTTGTTTTCTTTTTCACTCTTACTTATGGCAGTTATTTGGAATAGCTCTTTATTACACTAAATTTAACCAACACTCTGATCCAATTACAAAAATTGAAGGTGTGACTTTCTCATCTGAAATTTTGGCAGGTCTCTCTGTGACCATGGACAGTGACAAGTTTTCGGCAATTTGGAGGGTCCTGTGACCCATGGCCACCAAATTGATCAAAATATTACAGTATTTGTCCACCAACTCACCATGGGATTTGCTGTTTTTAAACTCATGTACTTGCCTTATAGCCCTTTTTTCCACTTTTCCACACCCTTTTTTCCACTTTCCACAACATACTTTACAACACTTGTACTATGGCAGACTAGTCTTGAGGATCCAGACTGATGCTACCCAGATAGTCGTGAGTAGGTAGTCTGGTTTTTTCCTATAGGGCAGAACTGTGCCAGGATTTTATTAGATGTGGAGCGGAGCCGTTGCAACACTACCTGGCGGATTGGCGACCATGTAGGGAGGGGGGGGGGTCCCAGTGGGGTTGGAAAAAAAAATTTGGGACTTCATTACAAAACCATCTGAAATTGGGCAGAGATAATGGGTACTTGTGTAAAAGGTTATTATTTTGATGAAATGTGAGGTGTACACAAGAATGCGGCGTTATCAAGACTACAATCTTCTCCCATCACCGGGCCTGTTGACAATCATCCTTCCATAGCATGCGACTTTACGACCAACACTTTAGATTCACTCTCGCTTCCATCTGAACCCGGTTCAATTCAACTTTCATCAGCTGATAATGATACCGAATTTCAAAACAACCTCAAGAACATCCAGACATCTGGATGACCCAAACGTGCTGGGGCTGGTGGACAGCTCTTCAAAAGATGTGACTGGGGTGAACCAGTAGATATTACAGCTAGTGAAAATGTACTGAAGTGTAAGGAGAGAGGGTGCGAGACAGTTTGGGTATGCACAGTTTTTGTTTATTTTTTCGTCCTAACAAAAAACTGATATACTCTGGTAGTTTCATAGAGTGGGATATCATATCGAAAACAAGAAGGATTTTAAATGCATCAACTGTGGACCATGAAAACATCGACAACTGAAGGTGTAGGGTATTTTATTAATTAGTATCTTGTAATCTACATCTTATCTTGGTCTTATCTTGATCTAATCTTTGTGCATGTGACCATAGATAATCCATATATGGCAGGAGGGGAGGGAGGAGGGGTTCATGCTGGCCTAAAAAAAATTATGTGACCCCGGGTACTTCCTCGCCGATCCGCCAGGCCCTTGTAATTATTTTTCCACAGTGCAAAATCCTTAGTCTCATGTAACCAGACTGATGATACACACTGAGTATATGTGTGTATGTAGTCTGGTGAAATCTTATAGATGTGGGCACTGCTGCCCAGTTATGACATAATCATGTTGTCGGAACCTTCGGCATGCCCATTTCTGTGTTTAAAGTCAATGAAAACCTGATTTTTTTTTCAACAAAATGGATTGTTTTCACCACCTAGAGTACTTCCGTATTTAAAAAATGTAAAAATAGTGGCTGGATTCACAAAATGATGTGAGTCTAGCCATGATTAGTAATCACAGGACTGCTGTGAATATTCACTGGTTCTTAAGAATTCCCTGTTTTTCTCTGCTCAGTCAGTTTTCATCTCTTCTGAAATCCATCAAAATGACTCCCTGATGCTCCACATCCACCATGACCGGGCTTGAGCTTGCAGGATAGTGAAAATATGATAGGTGGGAAATTTTTTGATTATGTCATAAATTTCTGGCAGTGCCTGCATCATCAGTTTAACAAAGGACTACAAAATCCTTTATTTTATGTTCTGTTCATCATTCAAACTTGGAAAAAAATAACATAGCTTTATAGCCTGTATGAAATACTATCCAAATATCAAAAAGCCTAGTGCCTAAACCTTCTTAAGGTAGGGCTCAGGTACGACAGACATACATCACGTGATTGAGCATGACAGATCCAAAGTTTCAACGAAAAAATTAATAGCCCTTTAAGTAGTCTTAAATAAGAGAATCAGCACACACAGAAACGTAGTTTTACTGTAAATTGAGAAATGTGCGTGGCTGCTTTTGGAAAATTTGGCTCCTAACCAATGCTATTAATTTTTTAACTATTTTCTGTCCCAGTTCTCTCCATCACGTCTCTAAATGCGCCTGTCTCTATACTACTGGTACCTCATTAATGGCTAGAAGGAAGCTCATGAACCTGAGCAACCTCAGGAAATACGCCATTGCCACCACAGCTAAAACTGTAAAGGAAAAGGAATGTAAACAGCAAATGAAAAGAAGCAAAGAGAATGTATAGTGACATGTCAATTCATTGACTGAATAGCTCACCTCTACTTCTTTTTTCCAGCTGCCCTCTGCATCCCCGAAAGCGAAGCACAGAGTAGAGCAACTGAAAAGCCGCGTCAAGATGCGTGTCAATGCTGTTCATGAAGATACACGCGACAATGACACCGAGAAACGAGACACGTCTCAAACGCATAAAATAGCACAAGACACGGACACAACATGTCGACGTGTCCCAATGATCATCTCTCAGATGGGAATGTGGATGGCATTCATGCCGAGACTGAAATAATTGAAGACACCAGTTTGACAGAAGTTTATTTTGACACAATTCTGTGATGTTCTGAATGATTGTTCTGTTTAGACTCTCGTAATGTTTCCATTCCAAATGAACCTCTTGGCAAGACTGCAGACTTTGACAACTTGTTTGCACACGACTTGCCCCCTCCACAATCTGTTGAGGATAGTGATGGATCAGACAAGGATGACAAGGATTACGAGGCCGAATTTATGAGGACTCGTCCTTACTGATCTTCGGTTCGCTGGCTGGTCATGGGCAAACCCATTTGGTATGTATGTTATGTCATGCCAATACTACCGCGCGGTTTTCTCCGTATTGCTGTAAGTGCCCGAAACTTGTGCCTGACCATGTCATGGTCAGCTACGCTAGCTTTAGTCTCGACAACTGTCATCCATAGTACACCGTTTCAAACCCTCAAGCTTTTGAGATACCATTCAAAAGCTCTTCAACTCTATCTCCCTGCTGCTGCTCCTTTCCCTGCTGACTCTGGTACAAAATTGTCCGCTCAATAGTGCGTGCCCATACATTATTGCTCTTACATTCATTTCTTAATATTCCATGTGGTAGATTATAGCTCTGTCAACTATCAATCTATTCACTGTGGGCTCGTTCGTTCAAGCAATGTATGTCTGCTGTTTTATATAGCCGATTTCATGCTCATTCACTTGCAGGAGCCTTCTTACAATGCGGAAAGCTTCTAGTACGTTATTTCTGCTTGTGTTCGTTATCTATATTAACAAATGTTTTAAGCTCTCCATCCAAAAATTGCACGTCCTTCCCTAGAAACTTATTTACCCTAACTAAAACCACCTACAGAAACTTAACTAAAACCCCTTATGGAAACTCAACTGAATCTGCCCTTGGAACATTGACTGAATTTATCACTGAAAACTGATCTGGAACTATCACTGGAAATTTACTACTTGAGTTTCTCTTTGAACATCTTTTCTGGACTCTTCATATTCCTACATTGAGTTATCCTTTCAATATAATACAATCTTTCCCTTTTGGTATTCAATCCTGTGACCTTGTTTTTACCACATTTCATGTCCCAAACAGTGTTTTCTCATATGAACCTTCATTGTTACATAGTATAACTCATATGGCTCTGACTTCTTTACCCTTGACACATTTGAATGAAAGATTATACCATCAACATAGAAGTTTTTTTACAATGCATTGTGACATTGTGAATCAATTTATAATATCAACAGTGAGATTTCATAGTGCAATGATATCAATGGTGAAAGATAGCTTTGTGTATTCAGTGGTGAAGGTGGCACATGCATGCATAGAACCTTCTTTTTTTGAACAGTACTATGATGTTTTACATTATATGTGTGATCAAGTTGCAGGTGATACAAATGTTTTTCTGCAGGCTAAAATTGCATGCCTCCAAATTATGCAACACTCAATCCAAGCTCATGATTTTCAGGTTATGTTGCACAATGCTTTTGTTTCTTATTATATTATATTTATGTTCAACACAGTATGCGGGCATTTCATAACCAGAATTACGAGGCCCCTTAAGGGACTCGTCCTTACTAAACCTGCATCACTGGCAGGCGTTTATTTTCCATGACATAAACCCATTTGGCATATCAGTTATCTTATCTGTCATGTTATATGGGCCTCGTACATGCCACGTGAAAGCGATGGCCCATTTTCTTAATGGAGACCGTTCAGATTTAGAGGACTACTGTACTGGTTGCAGTGGTTGGGGTGTAAAGTGGGGTCAAACATGGCCAGACACTCCTTGGGATCATGGGAAACCTCCCACAGAAAAGATGGCTCTTGACGTGCTTGCAACACTTGATGGTATCCTCCGTCCACACAAAGGGAAGCGTAATTGAGTGCAGGATGCACAGTTAAACAAGTGGACTGAGAAGCACTTGTTGGAAATGGAGTTTTTTTTATGTTTGTATACAGCGGAGAGCTCGGATTCCAAGGGTCGATGGATGGATGCCTCAGTTCAGACTGCTGCTGCAAAGGCTGTTGGAAAAAAGGGTGGTAAAGGTGGTCGTTATGGGCATGCTCGTAGGATCCGTGAACGAGCAAAGCAGTCTATTACTGAACAAGATATTCCAGCAAATCTGTTTGGTAAATGGGTTAGGTCTCGTCTTCAGCCAGATACTGAGTTTGCTCATGACATCCAAGTACACCTTCTCTCTTGTGGGAAATATGTCTGTAGCCAGGATATTGTTGATTATCTGGCTAGACCCGATGTACAGAGGAAGTTTTGATTGAAAAAGACTGTGTCCCCATCTACTGCAAAGCATTGGATGGGTCAGTTTGGGTACAGATTTGTTCGGAATCACACTCGACAGTATGTTAATGGTCATGAGTGAGAGGATGTGGTGTATTACCGACAGTCTTCTCCCAGCTTGGTATTCACTCGAAGGTCATATGAAATCATGGACAAGGGATAATATTTTGGAGTTGGTGAATGGGGTTGGGTGTCCGGTTGTCATATGGTTTCATGATGAATCAATTTTTTATGCTCATGATCGCAAGAAGTTGCAATGGGTCAAGAACAATGACTCCCCGACACCTTATGCAAAAGGTGAAGGAGTGTCATTGATGGTTGCTGACTTTGTTTCTATGGATTATGGCTGGCTTTGTTCCAAGGATAATAAACGCTCTGCTCGTGTTATTTTCCGCCCAGGAAAAAATTGCAATGGTTATTTTACCAACGAGGACATTGTGGCACAGGCCAAAGTTGCAATGGATATTCTCGAGTCTGATTATCCAGATGAAGAACACATCTTGGTCTATGATAATGCAACCACTCATCTTAAACATGCTGCAACTGCCCCTTCTGCTGCAAAGATGCCAAAAATGGTTTCGAAGGATTTGGAAAGTAATTGGGGTGTTATGGTTCCGATGAAGGGTCCCAACAGTAGATTTGTTTATGATGAAAAGGGGAAAAAGAAAATGGAGAAAGTCAAAATGGCGGATGGGAAATTTGGTGGCAAACCTTACTCGTTTTACTTTCCGGAAATTGATCCAGAAACTGGCCTCCCACATCCAAAAGCGGGTCTGTTCAAGGGCATGGTCACTATTCTGCAGGAACGAGGTTACAGTGATTGGTCAAAAGTTCGTTATGAATGTGAGGGGTTCAAATGTGATCCTCACAAGAATGGGGAGTGCTGCTGCCAACGAAAGGTTTATAATGAACCTGACATGGTCAATGGAAAATCTGTGCTGGAAACAACCTGCACGGATCAAAATTTTCGAGTTCTATTCCTGCCGAAATTTCACTGTGAGTTGAATCCTATTGAGCAGTGTTGGGGCCATGCAAAATGGCATTATCGACTACTTCCCGCTTTGTCAAAGGAGGAGGAACTAGAAAAAAACATGATCAGCTCTTTGGACAAACTTGATATTGTTGAGATATGAAGGTATGTTTTCTGATCATTTTCTTACTCTTTATTTCACTTATTTCACTATTAGATTTTGCCGTTGTTCACGCCGATTTATCAATGCATACCACAAAGGACTTGACGGTAAAATGGCTGCTTGGGCTGCCAAAAAATATCGCGGTCATCGGGTACTTCCAGAGGGGATTATAAAGGAGTATAATGATGAAATCAATGTCTAAATAAAACTACAATTGTTATCTAGTCAAAATATGGATAAGTAGTACAGAAATACTTGAGTCGAGGTTGATGGCACAAAGTAGGATATCTTCTTGTCACATAGTGTCACATCACGTGACGTATGTCTGTCGTACATGAGCCCTACCTTAAGAGCCATTGCAAAGGCAAGACCCTGCACTGCAGAAAAAGTATGCTGCACAGCCACTTCTGTGTCAAGATTTTAATCAGAAATACTCCAACCTCACTAGCAGCATGTTGGAATTCTCAGATCACCTAGTATGTACCTTTGTATTATTTATAAGAACACTTACTACTTTGTCTATTTATTCTGTGTTTCAGAGACCTTATATTTACTTGACTACATTGTATCTTACCTAGATACTTTATACCATTGCTATGTATGTAGTTGCATTGTCTTGAACTATTATTACACTGTAGATGTAGTATAAGTACTGTCTACTTGGTCTGTAATAGTGCAGAGCTTATCTTGTTCACTCCTATAGGTTATGGGCCCCGAGCTCTAACCTTTTACTACTTATTCATTGTCTAGCTCTCGACATTGCATGACCACAAGGAGACGTGGCACACAGTCCAAGGAGTAGAGGATCCAGAAAGAATCCTCAGAACACAGCACAGCAGATCGAAACCACAGTCCAGGAGAAGCAGCCCAACTCCGAGACAGTTGAACACCCCACCAGCATCAACAGCACATCCCAGAAGACCAGATTTAATTTGTGCACAGGCACAACACACATTTGATTTAGAAGAATTTCGAGATCGACACCTAGGGCCAGAAACTTGGGAACGTTGTACAGAACAACCTTGCCCTAATCGTTATAATCCGCCACTTCGAACAAAGCCAGTGGGAGATTGGGGAACCACTATCAAGACCTCACAAGAACCAGTTATTACTGTGAATATTCAAGACAGCCGGAAACAACCCTAAGTTTCCCCTTATCCATCTCTCAGCCACATCAGCCTCAACCATCTACATCATCTGTTGTAGATCTTACCCATTCATCTCCTGGAGAGACAGATAACCCACCAATTATAGAACCGGAGAAGGAACCTGAAACAACAGAAGATCCAGTTTCATTTCACTTCCCAAACCCCCCACCACCACCCAGTAGATCACCCACACCAGACCCAGATCCATCTGATATTGATACAGACAGTGACAACGAGATGTCCAAAGCTGCCAAGGCATTTGACAAGGTAACCACCTTAAAAACAGACGGTTCTAATTGGGGAACATGGTCAGCTTGAGTAGAGCAAGCCGCCAGATCAATTGGCTATGAAAAATATTTAACCACTGCACCAACAGAGTCTCAAGCCACTGAGGATGCAGACCTGTTAAATGGCATTACAGGCACACTTCCAGACTCTATATTCCGAAGATACAAATCCAAGAAGACCTCTAAAGAGTTGTGGGAAGCTCTAAAGGTTGACTACAATGCCAGGAACCCCCTTACCGAAGCACACCTCCAACAGCGCTTATTTGCCACAATATGCTATAATCCAGCTAAAGTCAATGAACACCTGGATAATCTCATCTCGATATGTGATGAATTGGAGAACCGAGGAGTTAAAATTGCTGAATCACAATTCAAAAGCGCCATCATTGGATCAGTACCTGGAACTTTTTCAGCCACAGTTACAGCCCTTGTTACATTTTACAAGGAGGATCCCGACAAGTTGAAACCAGATATGCTGATTGCAGCCATTCGAGCTGAAGCACAAGGAAAGTCCATGCGCCACAAGCCACAGGACACAGCCCACTACTCAAATGACAATTACAGAGGCAGAGGTAGAGACAGAGAAAGAGAAAATTCCATGGGAAGAGGCCAAGGAGGATTCCAAAACCCAGCCCAATCAAGTGATGACTTCCAATGTTACAATTGTGGGGGAATTGGCCACATAGCCATGAAATGTTCATCCGAGAAGAGACAACAGGCTAACACAGCCAATGAGCCTAATAAAGATGATACAGAGGAAACAGCATCAAGTGCTATAGAAGTATCATGGATGGCAATTGAAACAGATGAGAGTCTTGATTTTGATCTGATTAATATACCAACTATTGACTGCTCGGAAATAGCAGAAGCAGCACTTATGGCCATAAATCATGATGCACCATCCATCCTATTTGATTCAGGATGCCCATCCCATATGACTCCACTCCGAGATCAAATTACCAAACAATCCCTACCCAAACAATCCAGACTGCCAATGCTGAAACATTCACATCTGAAGGGAAAGGAACCCTCCATATCGAAACCATTGACAATATTGAACAGCCTCACTTCCTGACACTCCAAAATGCCATAACAGTTGAAAGGAATATTGTATATTCCAAACAGGAGATCCAACTTGGTGAGGAGGAGGATAGTGATGTAAACATCAATTTGGAGCATATAGTCCCCGAGTTGGAACCCCAAGAAGAAATTACCAAACCAATTGCATCAGAAATTATCACAGGCAGGAGGAGTAGAAAGCCAACTACCAAACTTAAAGCCATATCTGAAGGACTAGCAGAAGGAAAAGACCACACCAAAATGCTAACTGCCAGTCTTGCTCAAGTCACCTCTGAATTGGAAGGAATTTACATTGGGAAGGAAAATGTTGAATTCCAGTTTATTGCAAACTCTTCACTTCATCTATGGGACTCGCAAAGGTTTGAGGAGGAGTGTTGGAATTCTTGGATCACCTAGTATGTACCTTTGTATTATTTATAAGAGCACTTACTACTTTGTCTATTTATTCTGTGTTTCAGAGACCTTATATTTACTTGACTACATTGTATCTTACCTAGATACTTTATACCATTGCTATGTATGTAGTTACATTGTGTCAAGAACAGCTTAGCTGAGGTCAAGGGAGCCTCTCAGGCCACAACACAGGGTCAGAAACAAGGAAAGCGAGATAGATAACAGTGAGAGAGCCAGTAGTGTGCCTGTGTCTACATAGTACTGAGAAAAGCTGAGCAGTATGGACTGGAGGGACAAAGTGGACAGACTAGGGAACTATCTACGAAGCTACAAAGTATATATGTAACAGAAGAACAATGGTAGATCAGAAGGCAATGATGGAACAGCCATGGAATGATAATCAGGTATCTAAGAGATGTCAAGATGCACGACAACAGATATCAATCAGAAAGTGATACATCAATAGTATGGAAGCCAGTGATCTAGAACAAAGGTAATGGAAGCAATGGTGGAAGACAAAGAAGTAGGGATGATTCGTGACACATTGTCTTGAACTATTATTACACTGTAGATGTAGTATAAGTACTGTCTACTTGGTCTGTAATAGTGCAGAGCTTATCTTGTTCACTCCTATACAGCACTTCCCAAAAACATATAAAGCTACAAATCAGTAAATATATTTAAACTGTAGCTGCTGGATGCTTTGCAGCAATCTTGCAGAAGGAAGGAGGCCAGCAAGATGTAGTCCTATAGTAGCTGTGCCTTGTTTTGACGCAACCAGGATATTATGGAAGAAGTCAAACCTTAACCCCAATTTGGATGTGCGGCCTCAATGTGTTTACCTTCAAAGCCCACTGTTTTGACACATAAAAATCCACTAGACATATTTATTCAGTATAATACAAGGTATCATGATAATATTTGTGGTAAAGATTGATCCCTCTTGTGAATCTCTCGAGCACTCCCAAATTCTTGTACCAGCAATATACTGGCCAAAGACAGTGACATATCTGATTGATTTATTCAATGAGTTTAGTCAACTGTGTAAAAAGACACGTCACTGGCCAAAAAGGTGTCACCAAGGGTTAGGGTTTGACTTCTTATATAATATCTGGGTTGCGTCAAAAAGAGGTGTGGCTACTCACAGACCACATATAAACACATGGTGGGTGTCTATGTTTATATTGTCAGTCTGCCTAGGAGAGACTAAGCGGGATGCTTCTAGAGGGAAGAAACATGAGAATAAAGTTAGCTTATCTAATATCTTTCTGGTGTGGTTCTGCCTGTGAGATAAAAACCAGACTAGATTGAGCCAGGACAGGGAAATGAAAAGGCCCTTGTCACAGGCAGTCTTGTTCATCCATATCTCAAGTTGCTCTTGATTTTCATACTTGAGACTTAGTCTTATGGTTTTTACATGTGGGCACTGCTGGACCTGCTGAGCTAATTTAAGAAAGTTCACATGCACCCATCTGAGCATTCTACTGTTTGTTTATTGGCTTCTGGCCTTTGGTTTTGTGTCATAAACTGGAAATTGACCTTCCCAGATATCTGGGATACTTATGGTATAATTACGCAGCATAATTGGACTGATTCTATCAGTGCAGATACTCAAGCTTGTGATCTTGTGATGCATGAGATAATGGGTACATTGACCATTTTTTACAGAGGTTTTTTCTTTCTCAGTGTATCTTTGGGCATATTTGATACCAAATTCAGTTCCTAGTGTCATCTATGTCAATGAGAATCAGTTTGAATGACCTGAGCATGTCAAAGTATAGAAATTGGCTGTGAGAACTTGCTTAAGTTATGTAAGAAGTCCAGCAGTGTCCACATCTACTATATTTCACCAGACTACATATACACACATGAAGAGTGTCAAGTGTATATTGTCAGTCTGGATACTTGAGACTACTTGAGACTTGATATTTAGACAAATATGAAGTATATCTTGAATTATACATATCATTTTCTGCTCTTTATAAGGAGCTTTACTGAGGTTGGAGCACCCTTTTCACATCACATTTCAGTAATAAGTATACTGACTACCATTCTTGTCCATCATCACTTATCCCACTTTAAACTAGGTAGTATGTATTTGAATAGACATGTTTTACTTACAAAAAAATCTGAGACCATAGTAATGTTTAGTGAGAAAACACTTGTTGTTCTGGACTGTGACACTACTCCAGTTGTGTGACATAGTCACCTGTCATCTCTTCTGAGTCATGTTTAATTCTGTTGTACATCAGGCTGTAATATAGCCTATTACAGCTGATTTCATAACGTTAGACCAGTTTTGTTTTTTTTCCACTCACAATTTTTATTTACTTGTGGCACTGAGCCAAACAAGACATGACTCCTAGTTTGAGTGAAGGACTATGTTTGGCTTTGTGTAATAAAGCCGTCTCATTCTCTGACAGCCTGTTTTGTATGATGTTTCTGATCACATTTTATTTGGCTCAACACCACAAGTAAATAAAAATTTTGAGTGGGAAAAAAAACAAAACTAGTCTAACATTATGAAATCAGCTGTAACATACTGGGACTCAGATGCAGACTCAGACTCAGACTCTGAGGTGGACTCTGGAGTTCTGGGACAATCTGAGAAATTTGAGTGTTTTTATTTAGTTAGAAATGGTTCAGATTTCTTTAGGCCCCATCTGAAAAATCCTCAGAGCCAGAGAGAAACAAAGTGATGTTAGAATTGGCCACCACAATATGTGATTGTGTTAGAATTGGATTTTCATGTCTAGGACCATATTACATGGAGCAGGATAATTTGCATTGTGCTTGCCTTGAGCTCATGGCAATGGCATGAGGTTGATACATGATTTCTACCTACCTATATACCAGTAAAGATAAAGTAACTATGAGTATAGCACTAGGCCTGACAATGTAACTATGAAGATAACAGTGTATCTATGTACAACAGGTAAGTACAAAGTATCAAACAAGGTAGCTATGAACAATAATAAAGACAATGAGTGTGGCTGTATGTGGCTGTAGGTAGTTATAGATACTTTATTTAAGTAAAACAATAGTTGTCCATGAAACTGATATCAAATATACTGTACCATTTCATTCAATTTGCCACCCAATTGTGACCGTGACCAGCGAAACAAAATTTTCTTTCACCAAAAGCAGAGCATGAGCTGTGACAGAGTGAAAATTTTTACAAAATTTGCGAAATGTTACCCTTTTTGGAAATTTTCATGACAACATTGGTCTGGAAAATTTGCCCTGGACTACTGTGACTGCAAACAGGTCCAAAATTTCGCAAATTTCTGGAGGGGCATGACGCGTGACAAGCAAATCGAATGAAATGGTACAGTATATCATGAATTCCAACAAGTGATGCAATCCTTGTCAAACCTCCCTAGTCAGTAGTGCATGGCAACCCCTAAACACCCTCATTTTCCTTTTCCCGTTCCCCTTGATCTTTCACACAGAGCTATGTTGCCCAGTGGCTTGGATATCCTTGAATTTGTTGTGGACCTAAGCCTGATATGATAGGAAGCTGCTGGTAGGAGAGTGGTGGTTGGTGAACTGATGAAGAGTAAGGGTTTCTGCCTCCATTATTGTGTATAGTGTGAGGAAAGTTGATGTGTGTTGAGGGCGCATTGTGCTACAATTAAGTAGACAATGGTCACCCCTCTACTCACCTGGGGACAAGAACTAAGACTGTTAGTAAAACTACTTAGAGGGCTTAGGGCGCCTGTCTCCAGAGTGAAACAAACTGAGTATTAAGGCAGGTAACTACTGTCCTTTTATACCACAAAAGAGAGTGCACAGACCATTTGTATGTGTTTGTGCTCATAGGCATAAGTCATACTACATATGGAAGTAGTGAAAACATAATGTAAAGTAGATAAAAGAAAGGAATAGAACAAAGTTCAACACTCCCCCTCGCTAAATACTACCTAAGAAATATGTAAGCATACTTACTTTGTAAAAATAAAGTAAAGTAAAATGGCACTAAAGAGCTGCCGTAAATGAAAGAAAAATATGGACAAATACTTGAAATCAAGACAAATATCCATAATATATGAAGTGAAAGGATGAAAAGACTATGTATTAGATAAAAAATCCATCCAGTGATCGTCTCCTTTTAATTGAAAATGGTGCTATCAGCAGCCAAAGTGTAGAACTCAAGGCCAAGACAAGCTTGGAACTTCTTAAATTTGACCCATCCTAAGTTTTTGGTGAATAGGTCAGCAGGGTTGCTGTTTCCGTCAACAAAACATACTTTGACTATTCCGTTCTCAATAACTTCACAGATGTAGTGGTAGTAAATGTCAATATATTTGGATCGACGTTCAGTTATCAGATTAGAGGCCATAAAAATGGACCCTTGGTTATCCCCATAAATGGGAATAGGTTCTAGATCATAACCAATCTTGTTGAGTAAGGTACGGATCCAGACAACTTGGCAGCTACAATCAGAGAGCACCATATGCTCGGCCTCAGTAGAAGAGAGTGCTATTGTCTTCTGAGCATGAGAAGTCCAAGTAAAAATCCCTTTAGCCATCTTTAAAAAGAAGCCCATCTGGGAGCAACAAGAGTTTGAGTCAGATGCCCAATCTGAGTTGGTACAGGTGGATAAGCCTTCACCAGAAGATCCATCATAAACAAGAGCATAAGAATGAGTCCCAAGGAGGTCGCGGCAGATATACAGCACTTTATCCAAGTGCTCCTTAGATGGGTTGGCAGCAAATTGTGCCAATTTAGTTACAGCGAAAGAGATGTTGGGTCATGTGCCCAACATTATGTAAAGGAGAGATCCAATGACCATCTGGAATCTCTGCCAAAGAACGGGATCAATGTCACCATTGTTTGGAAGTGGCTGAAAGCTGGCAGGGAGTGGAGTCCGTGCAGGCATAGTGTTTTGCATGCCACAGTGTTCTATCACTTTATTAAGGTAGGTGCTCTGATTTATTTTAATCTGGCTGCCATTCTTGACGATCTGCATTCAGAGAAACTCCTTAGTGTCACCAAGATCCCTGCATTCCCATTTCTTCATAAACATCTCCTTCAGCTTATGAGCTAGGGCCTTGTCCTTGCCACAAAATATGGCATTGTCCACATAGACAACGGCAATGATTTTTTTGCCAGTCTTGGATGTGCAAACAAATATGCCTGCATCGGAACTGAGTCGGACAAACCCAAGTTCCTTCATGGACTTGTCAAGGGGGTGCCACCATGAGAGGCATGCCTGCTTGAGTCCATAGAGGGCACATTTAAGTCTAATGACTTTATTCTCCTGTCCAGAGGTTTTAAAACCTTCTGGTTGTTCCATGTAGATTTCTTCATCGAGTTTGCCATATAAATAGACACTGCAAACATTGACACCAGACAAATGCCAGTTTGAGAGTGCAGCCAATGTGAGTATGAGTTGCACTGTCTCAAATCAGACTACTGGAGAGAAGACTTGGTTGAACTCTAAACCTTCAACCTGTGAAAAATCTTTAGCAACAAGCCTCACCTTCTTACGACTGTCGCTTTTGACGTCAAAAACCCATCAGTTTTTAATGACCTTTCAAAGATGTTGCACTTGCAAAGTGCCTCTAGTTCTTTGTGGCAAGCAGTCTTCCACCCCTCCTGCTCAGCCTTTGGCAGGCAAGCAATATCTCGGTAATGCCACTCACGGATATTTTGTTTGGCATTGTTGACCAATTCCTCTGATACCGCTTGAGAAAGCAGGTAATTAATAAATTTTACTCCCCTTTCCTGGCATAATCTTGCTGTATCATCCTCACATCCTGGTGCAGATTGAGTGTCACCAGTGGTGGTTGAATCTGGGTTACCAGGCACAGAACTAGGTCCAGGAACCTGTCCTGGTACTGTAGGTTGAGGGAGTCTACCCCGTGGTTTAGGGTCTCACCACTGGTCAGTGTCTCCTACATTTTTCTTCCACTCTCCTGGTTTTTGTACATTGATATCTATTGGGGGCTGATTATCCCCATAAAGATTTACAGGCCATGTGGGAACTTTCCACTGACGCCCTGAGGTCCAAGGTGTCGAGGGCAGCTAATGCTACTACTGAGTGCACAGTGGCATGACCTACCATGACATATCTGGGGACAGAGAAGTTAGACGTTAGTAAATATACTTAAAGGGCTTAGGGCGACTGCTCCTCCAATATAGGGAAAAGACTTCTATTAA
>ML179259.1:0-19095 GCA_004369135.1 Dendrothele bispora CBS 962.96 | reverse complement strand
TACCCTTTTTCTTCATCAGATTGACAAAGGCATCAGACATCCATCTTTCAATTTTTGTTTTAAACTGGGTCTCAACCATCAAAATGCTTAGTTGTGGTGAGTGCAGCAGCTTTAGTGCACAGGAAGTTTATCCACGCATGACTCTTGCAATTGCATATTTGTATTTGTGGTAAGAAGTCATTGGGAATTCCTTCAAGTCTGAATGGATAAGCTCAAAGGAACACATAGCATGTCTCAGGCTCAGTGGGAATGCTCGTAATGGCAACTTCCCTTTGGCACAATCATGGCAAGGAGGAGTATCACAAGGAATCTCAATCTTCAGGAAGCTGTTGGTATGCTTAGGCACGTTAAGAAGAACGTCACACAAAGGGTGGCCTAGTCGGCAATGCATTGTCTCATAATCGAGATGGTAAATGCAAGTGTCAGCAATTTCTGCAACATCATGCTGTGTATGTGGCAGAAAATATAAAGTTTCCACCGGATGACGTTTGGTAAAAGATAAAATTTTTTACCAGTTTTGCTACTCAACTGAATATGCTGTGAGTTACCATGCACATTTAAGTTATCTCGTAAAAAGGTACTAGTGTTGTTGATGGCTCAGCTCGACTCTGGCTAGCCATGGAGTCGAGCCACTTTGGAGCCAAGCCGAGTCGAGCCATAAGCATCATGGCTCACTCCAGCTCCAGTCAGTTGAAGCTGTTTATTTTGAAGCTGTTTATTTTTGACCTTTTTCACTATGCATGTATATGATAGATATTTCTAGTGTACTGTGATTTCTTATACTTCTATGACACCAAGATATTATGATTTTGAGCCCGGAAGGCTACAGCGAAGCCAATTGATGGGATTCCCATTATGGACCCTAAGCCTTCTCATGCCTGTCAGCTAAGGCACATTCTGGTGGTCATGCATAAAGTCATGCTATATGGGCAGAAGTAAGCTTTAATTTCTAGCCTACATACTTTTTAGATAAAACAGTGTGCTCATATGAGCTATCAAGCACTTGAGACCAGAGAATATTTAGGAATAGAATATATTCAAAAAATGCAGCTCAAGCCATGGCTAGCTCCTGTTGGAGCCAAGCTGAGCCATTTAAGGAACGAGCCACATGGAGCCAAGCTGGAGTCAGCCAAAGCTGAGCCCGTGCAACACTAAAAGGTACCAAGCAACAAAAGTCGCTGATTAAGGTCAGGGACGTAAAAGACTGGTTTGATCATATATTTGATCCTTGACTAAGACAGACAGATCCTCGGGCTGTGATATGAGTCAGGCCATTTGCAGTTTTTACTGGTATAGGATGTATATCCTCAAGTTTGGTAAAATCAGCTTTATTGTCACTGAAATGTGCCGAAGCACCAGAGTCAAGTAGCCAATTTGTCTTAAAGAAATCTTCCAACATTTTCTAAAAACCCTTACACTTATCATACTTGGCAGCAGAATGGTGTGCACATATGTTTGATTCAGGTAATAGTACAGTAGGGGTAGCAAAGTAATTACACATAATACTTCATTCACCTGCAGCAGAAAAACGCGCATTAGTGCTACTGTTTAAGGGTAGAGAAAAAGGGATGAACTCATCGTCTTTGTCATCAGAGCCCAAGGATACAGTGTACTCATCCTTTTCTCCCAATTGATCCTCCAAAGATTGAGAGCCAGAGGCTACTGGAGAGTCAGACAAGACAACGTCCTTGAGGGCATGAACTTGTTTGCAGGTTGGCTCGAGGCTGATATCCCAAACCAAGTTGATAGATCTCTTGGTAGAGGTGAAGAAAGTGTCAAAAGGCTTGGAGGCTGGAGAGAAGAAAGGACAGCGCATGTCAAGTGCAGCCTGGTCCATGACAATGGTGGGGGACATGGTGTGGGAGCACTCACCCTCATCAGCATTGGCCAAATTGGCCTTCTCCTTACCCTTGCCAGAGCGCTTGCCACGCTGGCACTTTTTCTTACCATCTCCCTTGGTGTTGTCCTGCTTCATCTGCGAGTCAGAGCTGCTGGTATTTTGGCACTTCTGCTGCAACTTGAAGTCAGAGTTGCCATCTTTTTGCTTCACAGCCAAAAGTTTGTTGGCACTCTTGCCGGATTTGCTGGAGTTCCACTTGTTCTGGCCTTCCCAGGCATGGATAGCAGATTTGCAGATGCGTTCCGGCATCAGTTTCTCGACTATTTCGTCCATTGGCATCTGAGCAACAGCCTAAACTACATAGGAGTACCTGTCAGGGAGCTTACTAACAATAATCATTGCCTGGATGAACTTTGGGACAGCCATACTGGTGGTATTGTTGGGACCAGCAGGCAGGCTTAGTGTTCAAAAAGTCCGGTTCAGTCTGGTTCAAGCCTAATTTTTTCGAACGCCAAACCGGACTCCGTGTTCAGTTCAAGAAAGCCTTTGAACTTTGAACTGAACCTAGCATTCAATGAACTTCAGTTTGGTTCAGGTTCTGATGAGGTTCAAATGCGTTCTGAACCTGAAAACTCTATTTAAATGCAATACACATTAAGTAAGATATCAAGTAATACTAAGTTGATCTATTCTGTGTCGCCACTGTCATCAGACTCATCTTCAGTAGCGGATTCTCCAAAATGGTACTCATTCAAAGCCTTCATCAAGTCCGTAACATGTTCAGCTGCCTGTTGGTCAGCAGATATATGACCGTTCCGATAAGCTGCCTTGAGCATTTGAAGAGCAGAAAAAATCTTCGGTTTTAGGCGGTTCCGGCGCTTCTGGTCAGTAAGTCCAGCACTTGAGAATGCTCGTTCCAATGGTGTTGCAGATCCCTGAATAGCTAAATAATCGCGTGCCATACAGGCTAGTGTTGGATATGTATCCTGATGACGCTAATAAAAATTAAGTGTTATGGTATAATTGACTCCAAAAATTAGAGAAACAACTTACACCCCACCAGCGGATAACATTGAATTCAGACCCGTTTTCTGGCATCGGTTCCAACAGGCTGTCAAAGTACCGCTGAAGCTCTGCTCTCAGATCAGACTGGACAGAAGCATCAGCACAGATTCGATCCTGGATTGATGCCATCATCCATTCCTGACCAAAGCCGCCATTGTTTGATCCAGCTAGAGATAGTATGAGTGTCAGTATTGAAATCATAGCAGCTACTAATACACTCACCGTAAATAATATTTTGATTGGTGCTGTTAACTTCTGTTTGTTGAGGTGGGATATAGTACTTGTCAAACTTAATAATAAGTTAAAAACTTGTCCAATCATTGGCAGAATAAGTAAACACAGTACTTACTTCCTTTTCCAAAGCCTCTCGGCCAATGGCAAACCATGATGAATGCCACTGTAGAGAAACATATGCAAGCTTAATGGTTGGGTCAAGAACTAGAAAAATCTGAATACAGGATTAATTGATGCATGAAAAAAATTATTTACCCAATGTAATAAAACAAGCTGGGCTGTCGTCGACTTTATTATACCATTTGTCAATATTTGCAATCCCCTTTGATAATGCAGGTCTCAGGTATGCAAATTGAGATTTTCCGGACATGGCTTGCCACACAGTACGTATATATTCGAGGGTTGGGATAGTTTTTGATAGTGTCGGATGGTGCACACTTGAGAATGACTGAGTGGCTTTTGCAGGAAGCTGAAGAACAATGAATCATTATTATTATGAATTTCACACTGATCCATCTACCCACCGACAAAACTTCGTGTACCATTCTAAGTCTCTCCCAATCTGTGCGGCTTAGACGGTAGTCAAGATATGATTTTTTTTGCAATCGAGGCACACGCTCATCGTCATCTGCCGTTTGAACAAAGCGGTTGATTGCCTAGATTATGGTCATGGTTGAAACTTAAGATCAGCTAGTTTCAGATTTAGAGAATATACATACCTTTTCGAGACTGAGAACCCGGTCAAGCGCTGCATGGAGAGATGCCCAGCGGGTGCGCACCCAAAGCTTGAGTTCTTGAGGGGTACAGCCAGTCTGAATGCAACAGCTTCGAAAAAAGGCACGGGCTTGAGGAGATTTACGAATCTACACATAGCTCAGATTTGTACAATTTCTATGAGAGTAAAAAATCAAACCTGATTAACAAGTGCTAAGATTCTTCCAACCACGTCACCAGGAGTGAGCTCATCATCCTCCAAATCAGAGTCGGCATCCTCATCAGGATTGTCATTTTTGGACAACATTTCAGCAAGACTGGGATTGGATGTTTGGAACATATCTGAACTGAGACCCTCTTCTGCAACAAGATCACATATTCTACTCAAAACATTTTTACGAGAAGCTGGCGCAATTCCTTGAATAAATGCGCCAGAGCCTAAGTGAACAATATGTTCCATACATCTGAACAAATAAATTTCCGGGAAAACTGCGTAACCCATACTAGGTAAATTCACGAACCTTGAATGATGGGACGATGCATCCCAGAAATCAGGGGAATCTTGGTCAATGGCTATGCCATCCGGATCAACATTGATTTGCAAATTGCAAATAGTAGTGTCATTATTTGAGGCATTATCAGCCGTCAGCCAGCCTAACTGTGATTGTTATCATGATGTTAAGATCAACCTGTAAAATCAAGAGATCAGTACATAACTTACCTTAGAATGGTCAATGCCATACTGTTTAAAAGTTCGCATCAGCACGGCTGCTTGATTGGCTCCAGAATGATGACCTGAAAAGGGTGCAAAGCTCAATTGTTCACTTTTCAAATCCCATTCTGTAGGACGATCAGCTGGTGCCCAGATATAGTGACCAGTGATGGATATGTATGGATCACTGGGATCTGATGTCCAAAGATCAAAAGTGATCGATACTCTCCCTGGGATAGTCTAGAAATAAACCCTGATCAATGAAATATTCAAGTACGATACATAAAAATTTTGAACCATGAGTCTCTCCTTGATGAGTGTAGATACATCATCTCCCTGTCTCAATATTTCTGCTCGCAAGGTTCAATCACTAACAAAATCTTTATCTCGCAGTGAGGGCCAACAAAATTGGAGCAAGCGCTGGAACGACGGTCTTGAAACAAGTCTCAAAGCCTGGATATCACTGGGTCAGCGTCAAATATGAAAGAGAAATTTAAGAGTAACCTTATCCTCGAGCACAATCATCTGAATCATGTAATCTATGAGCCCAGCTACGCTGAACTCAACATTAGGTCTCCGAACAATCACATTATCCAGTGTTGATTGTCTGAATGAACCAAGATAATGAATAGGAGTACATCAGCTCAAATAATTGAAGAAATTCACCGGGATAGTTCATCAGAATCCTTAGGGACTGCAGCTGCATTAAGTGGAATGTTGTGTTTCTCGCATTGTTCCTTGTAGACAGCAAAATGATCTTTGTTACTAATTTGATTTAATTAGTACTCGGCTTCAAATAGTTCTTGCTAGTGTGATACATACCGAGCTATATGTTTGCGCAAAGTTGTGACACTTCCTGAAAGGAAGCAGCTTCGCATTGGAATTTTCTTCTTCCTGTAATGTAAAATGTGACTAAACTGTTCATAGAAAAAGGGTAAAAATACATACTGGCATATTCCACAGAAATGACCACTTTGAATGGCATTGGTATCTGGGTTGACATAGTTGGTAATTTTCTCAAAGATGATGTATACATCTCGAGTACGAGTATTTTTTGGAATAATAGGAGCAGCCTCATTAAAGTCAATACGATGTCAAAAAAAAAAGTAATAAAGCACTTACAACATTAGCTTCGAGCCCCTTCAATTCCTCATAGTCCATGACTTGAAGAGTGTCATCTGAGCTCTCTTCATCGCTAGCAGCTTTGGCAACCTCTGTTTCACATCTAGAATCAGTTTTCCCTGTGTCGATGTCAGTATTATCTAAGGTATGAGAGATCTTCCGGACAACGACACGATGACATGGCTCTGGAGAAGCTTTGTGTTTGCCCCTGGAGCCTGATTTGAAATTTTCCAAAGCTTTTTCAGTTGGACGGCGCTCCCTAGTAGACCAACGTTGACTTGCAGTACCAGAAGCTGAAGTGTGACCTTTACTAGATAGAAGGATATCAAAAGCATTTTTGGTGGGTACAGGAGGACTAGAAGAACCAAGAGGTTTCCAAGAAGCAGGAGGTATGACTGCAGGATCAGAGTCAAATGACCAAGAGATTTTGGACGCATCGAGAAGTCTGCCATCTGCCCCAACAGCACAACAATCATCAGATGGGGTGGCCATGATTATAGGGAAGTACGAAAAACTTACCTCTACTTATATGATTTTCAAGAGCACGAGAATTGGTCTGTGTTAGTATAGCTGTGAAATGTACCATATGCAAAGGAACAATATTTTGCTAGGTTGAGGAAAAGTCAGCATAAAGCAGGGTTTTTTACAGGGTTTTTTTTCTGGAAATTTAGCATCCCTACATATGATTTTGATCATTCGTCAAAAAAAAACAGTGTCTCGCATGTTGTAAAAACCCATGGGAGGCACACAAAGGAGATACAGATAACAAATGCGCAATAAGACTACATTGATTGTAAATCATACATACAAAAAGACTCCTGGCTGTCGCCAGGGGTGGCACACTTACAGCCACAAAAATAATGCATCCTAACATTGGTCCACGCGCTCGTAAATCATACATACAAAAAGATTCTCGGCTGTCACCAGGAGTGGCATACTTACAGCCACAAAAATAATCCATCCCAATGGCACTGGCCTACGCGTTCGAACGTGTTCAAGTGGTCCATACTTTTCCAAAAAAATTTGAACGCTGAACCGGACAAAAAGTCCAGTCCAGATATTTTCCGAACTTTGGACTGAACTTTGCGTTCGGTCCATAGAAGTCCGGTCCAAACAAAAGTTCAGAACCGGACATTTCAAACACTAGGCAGGCTGTTAGTGGCAATCCAAGTAAAGAACATAATGATATTGTCGATCACGGCGGCAGGATGTTTGTCGTTGGGAATGTGATAATCAATGGTATGTTTGAAATTGGTGAAGACCGCAGCGACTCCAGGCTTACCGTACTGACCCTTGAGGTGGTCATACATCTCCTTGGCACCAGTCAATTCCGAGATAGTGGACTTGACCTGGGGAGAGATGCAAAGCAAAATGTTGCCCATGGCTTTATACTTGTTGTTACACCAGGTTTTAGAAGCTTCGGTGTCAGTAGCCTTAGCAGGAGACGTGTCTTCCATAACATACCATACACCTTGAGACATAAGGAAAGCCTTAATGGCTTCAGACCATTTGATCCAGTTGGCACCAGTCAATGTCAAGAACAGGTCCAAGGGCAAGGACCACTCAAGTCACAGGCAAGGAACAAGGGTCATAAATAGAGAGAGGGTGAGCAAGGACAAAGCTCCTACAGTACAGTACAGGGATGCCATGTAGTGCAGTGATAAGACGAAGTGGACAAGCTAAAAATCTACCTACAATGACCATGGGTTTATATATAATGTCCATAATATAATAGAAGGCTGTAATGACAGATGTGATGGTAACAAGGATACCATAATGATCAGATACTAATGGAAACAAGGGAAAAACTGATAATGATGGATGGATGGATGTTGTGGGTAACCATCAAGGGAATCAGAGAAGTGATTCATGACAGTCAAGACGGGAACACAGTTAACAAGAGCAGAGGACATTTTTGATAAAATGATAAAAATTCTGGGGAGTCAAACCATCAGCGTTAGTCCTACACTGTTAAGAGAATAATAAAAGGCAGCTGCAAGGCACCACTCAATGGTGACTCCGACCCATTTTCCAGATATGCAACACAAATTCAACATAAATCCAGTACTGTCAATGTTTGTGCTGTACGCAAAGTACTGCAGCAAATGGACGGTCTAAGTTCAGTATGTGATCCAATATGCAGCGGGTAATATGCGCAACATGGATCAAGGATCCAGGTAACCAGAGATCAAAGGCTCAGGGCCCATAACCTGTCAAGGGTGCATCATGCTACAATTAAGTAGACAATGGTAACCCCTCTACTCACCTGGGGACAAGAACTAAAACTGTTAGTAAAACTACTTAGAGGGCTTAGGGCAACTGTTTCTAGAGTGAAACAAACTGAGTATTAAGGCAGGTAACTACTGTCCTTTTATACCACAAAAGAGAGTGCACAGACCATTTGTATGTGTTTGTGCTCATAGGCATAAGTCATACTACAGATGGAAGTAGTGAAAACATAATGTAAAGTAGATAAAAGAAAGGTAGTGTTGCACATGACTCGACTCGACTCCGGCTAGTCGATGAGTCAAGTCGATTTTTAGTTGAGCCAAGTCGGACTCATGACTCATGACTCTGGCAAGTTTAAAGTCACTTGAGTGAAATTGAGTGATCCAGCTGAATAATTACCCTTTTTTGGTAATTGAGATGTAGTACACAGCTGAATTACCTGTTTTGGTAACAGTTACTCATCTTGAAAGTATTCAATTCTATTCAATAATATATTCACATAATAATAAATCAACTACATTGGTGACTCGGCTGACTCAACTGACTCGAGTTGACTCCAGAGTGGAGTCACCAGATTTGGAGCCGGAGTCGACTGGAGTGGAGCCAGAGTGAGTCATAGCTGAGTCTAGGCAACACTAAAGAAAGGAATAGAAGAAAGTTCAACAATGTGCAATGTTATGTAGTGCTGCCCTGACTCCGACTTTGACTCACTCCGGCTCCACTCCATGTGACTCCGGCTCCAAACGGCATCGACTCGGAGTCGAGTCATTATTTTTCGACTCACTCCCACTCGAGTCGCTTGGAGTCGCTTAAAACTATAGTCACTACAAATGCTGTATAATTTTATGTCATTGGTGAGAAAACAGCCCCAAAATAGCCGGAAACTGAAAAAATTGAATACACTTGAGGCCAGTGACTCAAGTCGGCTTGAGTCAGAGTCGATTCACCGAAAGTCAACTGAGTCACGAGTCAAAATGAAGACTTGACTCACTCAAAAACCGGCTCGACTCGGTGACTAGTGGGAGTCGAGTCGAGTCACGTGCAGCACTAATGTTATGAGGCTCAAGCACTTGAACTGCAACTGTTACAGCTTCCTAAAACATTTCTCATCCCCGCTGTCGCATTCTTTTTTCTTTAGCCCCATTCTCATTTTTCTCTAGCTCCATTTTCATTTTTCTCAGTGGGGCCTTCAAAATTCTCGTTGCAGATGAGGTCTAATGGAGCCAGTGGGGCTAACAAAAATTCAAGCTTTTTAACCTCAAAAAAATTGCCTTTTTTTCCATTGCAAATGTGCTCTAGTGAGAAAGTTTTAGGTCCTCGAGCAGGGTAGCTTTTAACTGTTTTTGACGGTTTAGAATACACGTGACTCAAAAAAAGCGAAAAAATTATTTTTTCTTCTCCGGGATAACAATACTAGGAATGGCGTTGATCATGAAACATGCAATTGAGTAGAATAATGCTGAGTAGGTGTGGGTATATGATTGAGCAAGTTGAAAGAAAATATTTATAATTCCAGGGTAAACATAATTACAGAACAGACGAAACAAGATAACAATACAGAGTTTTTGGATAGCGCTAAAGATTGAGAACAACAGAGCTGACACAAGGGAGAGATAGCCAAAGCAAGAAATGTATACAGACTACGAGTCGCCACTAACGCGTTCATCTACACGCTGACGATGTTGTCGGTTCTTAAGATGTACCTCAAAGTTGGATAGGGTCTCTCCTGGACCTGGTTTATACAACTAGCGGAACAAGTATTTGAGTGAAAAAGCCGTACAAAAACATTAAAATTCAGCATACCTTGCCAGGACAATCCACACATTTTATACGCCATTCAGCAGAGGTACTCCCGGTCACCTTACGGAGAGCGAGCTCAAATTTATCATTGGGGTATTTCGCCTGCGTGCTGTGCATGGCGGAGGAAAGCCATTGGGGAGGCTGCGTCAGGACCCAATGAGTTCTTTCTATTCAGTTCAAGTTTTTGTGACGGGCTTACCCATGACCTGGTGGGAGATGCAGGCGCAATTGGAGGGCTCTGTGTTACTGTGGGAGGTTCTGCAGAAGGTTCTTCTTTAACTTCGACGGTTGCATCCGAGGGCTCCGGAGAAGCTTGACGGGGAGCCGGCGCTACACTTTCAGCACCATTCGTTTTGATCTTCTGAGCCAGAGGGGGCTCTGAAGCACTGGACACCGTGGATACAGGTGAGGCAGCCCTGTCGTCATCTTGACGGGCTGGTGAAGATGGTCGAGTAGGAGTCTCAAATTCTTCAGGATCCCTGCGTCGAGCAGGTGTCGGAGGCTCAGAGGGAACCTCTGCTGGTGTCGTTGGAACGGTATTGCTCTGACCTCGTCCCGCCTTCTTTTTCGCCACCGAACGTGGTGCTTCGACTTCCTTTTTTGTTGCCTGCATATGGAATTCGGGGTCAGTACTGTACTCGACAGGGCGAGGACGTCGATGTCGATGCCAGTATTTTCCTATGACAACGACACCGTGAGTAAGAGTGATTCATCTTTCACATTGTTTGATTAAAAACACGTACCACAAACACCACATTGAGATTTATCACCCAAAGGACCTTTTCTCCGTCCAATGGCGATGTTTTCGGGACATCCGCAGTTAGAACAATGCCAGACGCCATTAATCCAGTTGGGGTGTTGGCCGTCCACGAATTCCTTCTCTTTCGCTTCACGTTCAAGTTCTTTGGCTCGTTTGGCAGTAATCGCTTTTGTAACCTTGCTATCGGGGACACTAGTGGTCGGAGGAGGATCGTTGTCCAGTGGAGCCGGTAGAGACGTGACATCGACTGCTGTCGTAGACGCGAGTTTATTCATGCCAGCCCTGGCACTGAGTACGGAAGGCGGGATAGGCGGTGCTTTGAATAATCCCTTCGGCTTCTTCTCCTTGGCAGCGGAGGGAGCTGGTTGAGGAGTTGCGGCCGGAACATTAGTGGGTAGTAACGGCATTCCATTTTCTGAAGCGACCATGTTGGCAATCGTCAATGACGCAGCAGCAGCAGCAGCTCTACGAGAAACAGGTGCGTTTGCTGCTGCAGCAAGCGCCAAAGTCGCAGGATCCAATTCTGGGAAACCGATAGCAGGAGTACGATACGTCCTGATCGGTTCTCTATCGGGAAGGTTTACACCTCGTCGTCCCCTCATATTCCTCTTCCGGCGCTTGTTCATGTCCTTGTCGCGCTCCTTTTCGTTTCGCTCGATCTCGCCATCACTCAAGTATTGGAGAACAGGAGTGAACGACTGAACCTGATCGATCGTACGAGCACCTTCCGACAAACTGGGAAGGAAAGCAGAACGAAGATCCTCATCTGGGATGGGAGTATTGTCTGATGGCCGCCCAACAATATAGAGAGACTTTTGATATGTTTGAACTTGTTCCCTGATCGCGTGAGCGATGGCGGTTCTATAAATGTAAACAAGTCGACATGAATAAAAAAAAGCCCGGAAACAGGTATAAAAAGGAAGGAAGAACGTCCAACTCACTTGAATTCACCGCCCAGCCCCAGATCCTGTGTGTAAACCTCTGCAAACTGTTCCGGGGAAGCTGTCATATTGTCTAGATCCCATTCAAACTGATCGTCAAGCTTCATCGACCCGACAATGATATCAAGCTATACAAAATCAGATGATGTATATTTTCAGCATTCGATACGTCCCCTTTCAGAAAAAGCCTATAAAAGCCACTCTCTCTCACCTTGATCAAAATCCTCATGTCATCAGCCATCCCCTTGTCGTCCATCTCAAACTCTTCAATCGCCATGGGTTTTTCTTCGTCAAAGTCAGTCATTTCGACATCAGCGTCATTTGCATAGTCATCCTTGACCACTTTACGTTTCTTCCTGGATGCATTTCTCTTGCCCGATTTGACAAACCCAACGTCGGTCCTGAGACGTTTGCGCCAGGATTCCCACCAAGCGGCACTCTTTTCGTCTAGACTTCCCTTTTCTAGCGTGTCCTCAACATCAGAGAACTCACTACCCTCGGCATCGTAATGAGGAGAATGGGTTTTGTAGTCGCTGAGCTGATCCTGGATAGACTTGACGATGATGGAGTGATAGTTCTGGCTCAGGTTGTAGTCCTCACAAAGAGACTGCGCAAAGTGTTCTGGCGTCACAACTGGGTCTGCAGGATATACACAAAGATGGAGAAACGACAAGGGGAACCAAAATGTCAACAAGATTCTCAGGCGCAAACGAAAAAGGAACGTGTCAACTTTACCATTCAAATTCCAAACAAACGTATCTCGCATCCTATAATGCTCCACGTCAAATTCGAGACGAATCGGGACAAGCCGTTCCGGGCGATTAGCGTCTTCTGTTTCGAGCCTGCGGGGTCTAAAGAGAAATATGGAACATCAAAAAAACAAGGGGCACAAAAAAGAGTCAATCCACGTCAAGTCTAAGTCTAAGTCCAAGTCAAAAAAAAAGGGCACACTCACATCTTTAACCCTTCCCTCCTCATTGGCTTTTTCCCTCTTCCATGATGATAATCCCTCTCTCTCCTGCCTTTACCAGGGTATCTGACATCAAACCCTTCAGGCCTCATATTTCTCCTGAACCTCGCTCCAGGATTCACCGCCAAACTTCCCTTTTCCCACCACTTCAAACTCACTTTTCCAAACACCTCTCCTTGGAGTTCGTTGTCCATCCTCTCTTTCATACCCTTGAACAGAGTTTCATAGGCTTTGTCCACCTCTTGCCAATTTTTGATGTCCTCAATCTCGGACGCCGTCAACATCGGAATCGCTTTATCGGATCCGACGAGGGGTACAACGGTCGCTTTGGTGACAGCAGCATTGAGATTGACGTTGGCAGGTAGAGGTGGAAGTTGAGGGATAACAGGACCATTTGTTTGAGCGGGAGTCGAGTTCGTCGTCGTCGTCGCGGTAGCAGAGGAAGCGTTCTGAGCGGGCGTAGATGTAGGAGCAGCAGCAGCGCCGGATGCAGAAGAAGCAGAACTATTGATCCCGTTCGGAACGGGAGTCGCACCTTTCCCATCGACCATCCCGAGATCTCCTCCAGCCTGATTCTGACCCTGGTTTTGGCTCTGATTCTGCTGAGCCGGAGTACCAGGAGGAACGGATGTTTGACGAGGCGTAGAAGGAGCTGGCGTTCCCTGCATCTGTCCTTGCCCTTGCGCATTCGCACTAGTAGGCGTCTGAGGCTGCTGAGGTGTCGTCGTCGTCGTCGTCGTCGGCGTCGGCGTGCCGCCAGCATTCGTCACATTCGATCCGGGTATACTCGCAGCCGAAACCGTAGGCGTTCCAGTCCCTCCAAGACTGGGTCGTTTCTGCATCCCATTTTGTTGCTGTAGTTGCCCTTGTTGCTGCTGTTGCTGATAATGATTCGGCACCCCACTCGGTGGACCCATATTCCCCATGTTACCTCCCATATTCATATTCATATTGTTCCCCATACCCATACCCATACCCATACCCATACCCATATTCAGCCCACCAGGCGCACCAGGTGGAATCCTCGGAGACTCTGGCATCCCAAGACCTGACGCTTTCCTCTTCAACGACGGTCCATTCGGCATAGCCGGTGACTGTGGTGGCGGAGTTCCATGATGTTGTTGTCCCATGTTGTTATTATGTCCTTGCCCTTGCATGCCCTGAGGTCCAATCTGAGGTGTACCAGGATGTTTAGGCGTAGCTGGAGCACCATTCATCATTCCACTAGCAGCGGCACCTCCTCCTCCTCCAGGAGCAGGAGAACCTCCGACCATGCTTCCGTCGTTGCCTGTGGCACTGCTGATACTCATAGCGCGACTTGGGGGACGGATGACAGGAGATCCGGGAACCTGTGAGTTACTTGGGTGTCGAGACATCTGTCATGGAGAAAAGAGAAAAAAGAGAAAAGGTTTGCGTAAGTATACGTTGACACATGGAACAGATAGCTAGTAAACAAAACAAAAAAAAAACTAAGAAATCACAGGACCCGAAATGAAAAAGTAGGAAAGACCGATTGAACCCATCCGTATCGTATCTTTATTCATATTACCTCGATACACACCTGTTGTGGTGGTGGCGGCGGCATCATACCCATACCCGTACTTATATCCACTCCATTGGTGTTCATCCCACTCACAGATCCCATACCTATCCCCGATCCGAAACCCATACCTCCTCCTGTTCCTCCCATACCCGTTCCTCCCATACCCATACCCAAACCTATACCCATACCCATACCCATACCCGTACCAGAACCCATACCAGAGCCCATACTCATACCTAAACCCATGCCCTGAAACGATCCAGATAAAAAAAAAGAGGCAAAAAAATATTAGCCCTTTTTTGTATCCCAGAAAACGTTTGGTAGTGGCGAAAGGCGAGGCGAGATTTGAGGTGGAAGGTAAGGAAAAGGGGGGGTGGAAAGGGCAAGGAAGGAAGGAGAAGGGGTTGAAAGGAAAGAAGGACGAAGCGGAGGAAGAGAAGGAACGAACGAACGGGAAGGTCGAAATGGGAAAGAGGTGGTGATATGGAAGGATATAAGATAGAGTAGGGAGATCAAAAGACGATAAAAAGTTGGACAACGTCGATAGAAACATAGAAGAAAAAAATGAAAAGAAAAAAAAGACCCTCAAAATGAGGGAAAACAGAACAAAAAAATAGAAACAGAATAGAACATAAGAAAGAAAAAAAGAGAGAGAAAGAGACAACCTACATTCTGCCCTCCTCTCATCCCCATAGCCGTCCCAGGCCTCGATCCCATCCCAATTCCTTGCCCTTGTCCTCCTCCCATCCCCTGCATTCCCATCTGCTGCTGCTGCTGCTGCTGTTGTTGTTGTTGCTGAGGTCCTCCAACAGGCCCACCAGATCCACTAACACTCCTCCCACTCGCCGAATGTGAAGACATCGCTGTCGAAGGTCTCGGTGGCGGAGGAGGCATCATACCTCCCAACCCAGCAGAAGTCGGATCACCTCCAACTCCGTGCATACCCTGTTGTTGCTGTTGTTGTTGACTAGCGACACTAGAAACACTAGCCGAACTCCTCGGTCTCTGATCGTCCTGCATTCCAACTCCAGGTTGGCCTTGCTGTCCTCCAGGCATCTGCTGCTGCTGCTGCTGCTGAGGACCGCCGCCACCGCCACCTTGCATACCCTGCATCCCTTGAAACCCTTGTTGCTGCTGCTGCTGTTGCTGTTGTTGTTGTTGATGCTGCTGCTGCTGCTCTCGCATCCTCCTCTGAGCCTGCTGTTGCTGCATCATCGTCTGGATTCTCTGGTTCACGATCACCCTCTCTTGTTGATTCATAGCAGAGTACTGTTCTTTAGATAGCCCGATCGCTGCTAAGAGTTGAGCGGGGTCCGGTCGTGATCCTCCTCCTCCTCCTCCTGGACCACCACCACCGAGATGGTGAGGAGGACCATGAGGGTGACCCTGTTGAGCACCAGGATGTCCTCCTCCTCCTCCCATCTGTTGAGTTCCACCCTGCATACTCTGCGGTACACCACCACCATGACCGTGTGGCGATCCATGAAGACCTGCTTGTTGAGAAGGGTGTCCACCACCAACGCCTTGCTGAGGATTATGTCCTGAGTGATGAGAAGGATGTCCACCGTGACCCTGAGGATGGTGACCTTGAGACTGTGGATGATGACCTTGTTGATGACCTTGGGAAGGATGAGGACCCGAAGGCGGATAGATGTTTCCCGTAGGTTGCTGTTGGCCTTGGCCCGGTCCTCCTCCTCCTTGGGAATGATGATGACCCATGTTACCTCCGCCCATTCCACCCATGGACATGGCGGTCGCGGTGACTCCTCCTCCACCACCTCCTCCACCGCCACCATTACCGATGGACATGCTCGTCCCCGGACGTTGAATAGGATCAGAGCCGGGACCGTGAGGCGACGAGGAAGAAAAGTTGGCGAGAGCGTTGGGATTCATACCGGACATGTTGTTCATACCGCCCATTCCGCCCATGTTACCTGCGCCCATAGAGCCCATGTTACCTCCCATGGACCCCATAGCGTTCATGTTCATCCCTCCAGGACCCATACCTCCCATACCACCCATGTTAGACATGTTGTTCATGCCCATACCACCCATCGAGCCCATACCACCCATGTTGCCCATGTTGTTCATGTTGTTCATGTTGCCCATGTTACCCATGTTGTTCATGTTGTTCATCCCGTAATTGCCACGCTGGTGCTGGAGAGCGGCGGTCATCTGGTGATGTTCACGTTCGCGTTGGTGAGAAGGAATCTGTTGTTGGTTTTGTTGTTGGAGGATATGAGCGGGACTCATGACTCCTCCTCCTCCTGGTCCTCCTGGTCCTCCACCACCTCCTCCTGGACCACCTCCACCACCACCACCGCCGCCGCCCATCATACCCATGGAACCCATGAGCTGGGAAGGATTGATACCACCTCTACCGCCGACAGCGGCGCCGTGACTGCCCATGTTGCCAGGCATACCACCCATACCGCCCATACCTCCACCACCTCCTCCTCCTCCCATAGCGTTCATACCGTTCATTCCACCGCCAACGCCAACACCGGCGCCCATACCGCCCATGCCAGCCATGTTGCCCATGTTGATATTGTTCATGTTGCGCATACTGTTCATGCCGTTCATACCACCCATAGGACCCATACCGGCCATAGGTCCACCACCACCGCCGCCGCCACCGCCAATGCCCATGCCAGGCATGCCCATACCCATGCTGTTCATGTTGTTCATGTTGCTATTCATAATGGGCAGGCGAAGAAAGACATCTAAGAAGTTGGACTAAAAGAAGTGGGAAAAGGCTGAAGAAAAAAGTTGGAATTGAGGATGAGTTGAAACGTGAGTTGGAAGACAGGACTCGATGGAAGGAAACACGTACGGATAGAAGAGACCGCAAGCGCGAGTGTTGAAGGAAGACTTGCTACGTATTCAGGGAAAAAACGGATGTGAGCATGGGGGTCCGGATTCGGGGAGGGGTTGACTGCCCAGGGAGGACGGGGACGGGGAAGGAGTGATGGGCGGGGAGATGGGACGTACGTTGGTTGATTGGTTATTGAGCGACACACGCTGATCGGTCCGAAAACAACTAGCAGCACAAGTTGTACTGTCCAACAAGAGGACTTGTGACACGCTGTCACAGGCGCAGCGCTGACTCATTGTCACGGGGAACACGCTCAGTCAGCAAGGAGGGGACAGTCGGTGGCCAGCTGGGACTGGACGAGGGACATGGAGGAAGGGAAACGGGACGGGACAGAGGGGCTGTTCTCATTTCTCCCTTTTACTGGTGTTGCATGTTTTTCTGGCTCTCTCTATTCCCGTCTTATGTTTTCCCCGCTTCTCGGCTTCATTTACATTTACTCCTCCCAATCGGTAATCGATACCCTCAACCCCACGTGTCTCCGCGCCCCTACTTAACCACCTTTCCGAGGCACAGTCCCCATAAAAATAATCCTCCCACTCTTCTCTGCTCCTCTTTCCCTATTCTGTCACACGCCTTCATCCCCCATCCCCATACAATACAATTCATATACAGTCATTCACCCCCAAAAATCCATCAAGGACGCACTGGATGACGCAGTTTTTCTCAATACCACTAACAACACGACTTTTGAGCTTAGCTGCAGTTGCTAAGTATATAAAAAATGCCCAAACGGGTCCTCGGACCCTCGCCATCATTCCAAACTTACCAAGACCCGTTAAAAAAGGGGGAGCAAAACACTGCATTTTGAAGTGCATTTACAGATTACATGGAATGAAGAAAAAAACCGCGTGCTCGCGCGTCTCCCCCTCATAAGTAGTAAGGTCTGGCCTCATATCTCGGGATTTGTGGACGTGTTAACCATTTTGCCGACCTACGCATATCCATAGCAATTCTCCTAGCTTCTCGAGCCTGCGCATCTTGCAATGTGTGCCTGTTTTCCTTGGAAGCCCTCCCTAATTACCACTTATCGCTGCATAGCACAGGTCGCCGGCCTACCCACTTGGAATTCTCCAAAACCCATCATTGGTCCCTCGGTGTCTAGTCCCACTTATACTTCCTTCCTTATCTATCTCGAATCTCGAATCTTAACGTATACACGAATCTCACTTCTCAGATCTTCCTTGTTCCTTCTTTTTTCGAACGATATTGAAAATCCGGTTCCGTTTTCTTAGTATGATGATGACGCATTGACATCGTTCCCGAACTCTAAAGATTATCCTAGGCCTGTTATCGAACATGCGTTTGAGAAAAAATCTAGAAACAACCATCGAAAAAGAACTTCAATCGCAACCGTGACGCAGTGCTATATACATATCTGGACTCGAAACTTTTGAAGACTTACCAGGGTTGAGGACAGCAAGTACAATATCTTCCTCGGGATTAGTTGGACGTTGATGGGATAGTTGACTAATGTCATTGATATGGTATTATCGAACATGCGTTTGACAATGAGAAAATCTAGAAACAACCACCGAAGAGAGCTTCAATCGCAACCGTGACGCAGGGCTATACGTATCTGGACTTGGAACTTTTGATTTGAAGACCTTTCCAGGGTTGAGGACAACAAACTCAGTGTCTTCCTCGGGATTAGTGGGCATAGCGTTCCATTGGACTTTGATGGGATAGTTGACTAATGTCATTGGTGTAAAGGTCCCTCACATGGAAAACGGGAGAGAGAATTGCGCAGGTAAAGGTAGCACCACGAGCTAGTTGAGAATGGTCGAGAGGGCTTTATTGAAAGCATGATTGAAACCGAGTGCAGATTGCAGGAATACCATGACGCGTCAAACCACCGATGAGCTCGGTCTTGCAATTTGATCTATAGCCAGACCAGAGTCTTGTTGAATGAGAACGGTCGGTATGAGAGAGTTTTCGTCAGCAATGAGACCTTCCAATCCCTTGATCACGCAAAGTTTTGATGATGGATTTTTGACGTACGTTGATGGGAGAGCTTCGGTATTGGCGGGGACTCGGGAGGACCTTCTTGAACTTCTCGAGCGGGACGGAAGGTAACTTGGGAGCTGGAGAGGATGTCAATCTTGTATTTGCCTACCTTGACGTGTCAGACAAGAGCATAAATCGATGTCGTGACGTTGACCGTTTTGAGATACTAGTAGTAGTGACGATTCACGACAAACGCACTCGAGATCATGTTGTCTATGAAATCATGAGTTTGACTGCGGCTTGCAATTCTGCGTACTGATGCATGATGGCCAAGGATGCGTGTTTG
>ML179258.1:94204-143492 GCA_004369135.1 Dendrothele bispora CBS 962.96 | reverse complement strand
ATAAATAATCAAGGAGAAGTTTGTGTGAATACTTCTAGAAATAAAAAATGTGTGTTTTTGTTGCATCTTTAAACTGATGTACAATACAAATCAAATATGTGGTCTGTGGACTATAATATTAACTAAAATTTATTGACCTACTCAATAAGATGATAGAAGGTCTCTACTCTTGACTTGTCCCTTGAAAAAAGACTTAGAAGCAGCAGTCACAAAAATCTATGGATTACCTGCAGGTCAACTTGCGGATCAGTGAAATTTAGGGTCCCTGACCTGTGACCTGTCCCGGATCCGGACCTGTGCAGGTCATGATCCGCGGGTCACCTCTACCTGCAGGTCATTTTGCGGGTCCACCCGCGGATACCTGCGGGTAGGGGTGACTCGCTGACACCTCTAAAAGAGAATGACGCGTTGCAAGACCCTATACCCGTCACAGTGACAAACTCGCAAAAACCGACACGAAAGCACTTACATGGCTTCAGGGGAAGGTAGATGGGCTGGAGAGAGATATAATGGATCTCAGGGATAGCAAATCCAGGCTACAGAAGAACCTGGAGGAGACGAAAAAGAGATTGAAGGAGTTGGAGAGAAGGCGGAAAAATGATAGAAAGAAGATGGCACGGGAAGCAGCCAAGAACACGGTGTTGCAGGAAAAAATCAAGATACTTCCAGCAGAGCTGTTGCTTGAGGTACGAAAACGTTCAACACTCAACACTTGAATCGAAGGTCATTACTGACCAGGCTAACTATATTCGGGAGCTGGAGAGGTTGAAGCAACATGTTAGGGCTCTCAAGGACCAAGGAAACAAGAAGACGAGGATGATACGAGCTCTTAAAGCTCGCTGTGCTCGTATTCCAGAGCGACTTGAGAGGGCAAGGCAGTTGATGCCTCATCTCTCCAAATTGAAACATAAACGAACCTACCAACCTCAAATCCGGGCTCTTGCGCGTCAGCTAGCCAGGTTTGGTTGTGCCCAAAGCAAGATTGGTACTATACTGTCGGGCGTGCCATTCTCGAAGGTTGGGTCACTGCACAAGTCCAGTTTGGCTACGAAATGTCAAAGACTCCGAGTATGTTTCGAAAACTACTTAATTCTAAACATAGTCAGTGATTAATCTTCTCTAGCTATCACGTTGAGTCAAGATATTACAGGCCACAAGCACCAGAATATCGAGTCTCAACATGTTGCTCTACGAGTTGCGGACTATGCGTCAGGGCAGACCGACATTTCTGTCAAACAGACACCTACCACACGTATCCTTTCCATTCAACCGACTCTTGATCATACTGCAGAACAGTCAAAGCTGGGCTGGTTGAAAAACTTTGCGACAATAATCAGTTATTACATACGAAGCCCGTTATTTCAGCGTGAAGGTCTGTCGCTTACCCTACACATTATTGCATGGAAGATAAAGGGCATGAATGGTGATCATGCGAATAACGAGAAGGCAGTTGCAGATGCGATTGCAGCTTGGAAGCATGAGATGGCGGTAGAGGAGTTGGGGGCAGAGAAGCTTTTGGAAATGGAGGTTATGTACCTTTTTGGAGTTCTTCAGGACACGAATGAGAAGAAAATCCAGGAGGCAGGGGGTCTCGAAGCCTGGAATAGGCTGTCAGCTTTTGAAAAGGCAGAATCGGACATGAGGGTGATGAAGGAGCTAAAGATGCGACTGGGTCAGGGAGCATATGATTGTCTTGATGATGCCGAAAAGCGGGGAATAGATGAGCTTCTGTGGGCTGGGTGCTGCATGCACAAGGACCAAAATAGCTTCAAGGGTGGCAACACTCAGATGATGTCCTATTGGGAAAAGAACGGATTCGAGGGTCCAGTCATACTTGCAAACAAGGCAAACGCTGCAAAGCTTCAGCCTATTCTCAATCCGAATGCCCAAAAAGGCCGAGAGCTTACAGACGCCGAGGTGACTGCACTTGAATCATCGACACGTGGCAGGGTAAAAACAGCTGCAGTAGCAGGAGCTGTCCTTCGAAACCAAGATGAGAGAAAAGGTCAAGGGAAGGTTTATGTTGCACACTTCAAAGAGAAGCACGGAAACAAGTTCAACCAGTTCCCTGACACGAGTAATGGCCGGTTTGGGACATATGGCGATGCGGCAGGAGTTCTATTTGCATATGAAAAAGATTTTATTGAATTCCTCGACACCGTCAAGATGAAAAAGAAGCACAAACCCGGCTGGACAAACATCGAGAAGAATCTGGTGAACGCATTGAAATGTCTGCAGACACGTCAGGAACTGGCTGTTCTTGGACTTGTTCACCAAGTGATCACTGTTCCATATCTGCAGGTTGTCCGGGAGAACAAAGACATTAACGCGTTGAACCTTGGAACCTGGCATCGACATGTAAAGGAGCACTTACAAAAACTTATTGACGATCCTTCTATCCTCATTACTCCTGGTCCCGACTCACACGTAAACGCTACTCTGGATGGTAAACCTTGGACCAAACCCAAAATTGTAGATGCGATTCACTCGCGTCTAGATGAACTACCGCACCTCACTGGGCTCCTGATCGAGTTCTTGCAGGGTTCACTTGCCACATATATTAGGTTTACTTCCGAGTTTGCTCCAGGCAGTCTTATAGACTTGGCAGACAAGGATGAAAGGAATGCCGCGTGGATGCCTGCGACAAATGATATCAACAAAGGTGCTCTGGGATTCTATCGTGTTATGATGCGGGTTAAACCCACCTTGACAATCCTACAATACAACGCTATGGTGTTATACACCAGAAACAACACACAAGCGTTCATGGATGCAAAATTCACGGCCAAAGATTTTGAATTCATTATGAGGGAAGCACGTGTACTTGATGCTAGTAAACTTGAGGCCAAAAGATGAGAAGAGCAGGTTGTATTTGACAACAAAGTAGCAGAGATAGCCAGAGCAAAGGAGGCAGCCAAGATACAGAAGGAGAGGGAAAGGAACGAACGACTGGCGAAAGTGGTTTTGTTGAAAGAACTGAGTGAGGTAACAACTGTATTGACAGTTCAAATGCTTGATGAACAACTTGACGTCTTACGACTAATAGAAGGCCTAGAGGTCCAAAGAAGTCAAGGTGTGGGAGAAAAGCAGAGCGTGCAGAGATATTGCGTGAAGCTCTATGTCAGTATAATGCACTTGGGAGACCATCTTTAAATCATTTTATCAAGGTGAATGAGGTTCTCGAGGAGGTTAGTATTACCAGCATGGGATGAGGAGGATGAAGAAATGGAAGAATAAGTATATTTTTCGCACGTACTTACTGTAGAAATCTATAATATGGACTCAGTCACTAATGTGCGATAAGTGGGTGAGTTATTAGTATGTACCTATAATATGGACTGTGAGGTTTGGTCAGTGTAAGTACTAGTAATAAAGGGTGTGTGATATACATACCTCAGTCACTAATGTGTGATAAGTGAGTGAGGTATGGTCTACGGTACGTGCTCATTATATACTATGTCTAATTGTCCAAGCTCAAAGTCCACAGCAAATGCCACCTATTTAACCAAGCGTCGATGTCCAAAGTAATGTCCAAGTATCGTTGTCCATGCATCAAAGCGCTGGTTTCCAACACTCCTCCTCAGCGCGGAGACTCCTCCTCAACTATTAATCCCATCGCTCTTCGAAGTGTTGTGAATTCCATCGGGTTTAGGGCTTTAGTGAAAGCGTCGGCAAGGTTTTCTTTAGATGGAACGGAGTGGAACTCAATCCGTTTTCGGTCGACACATTCTCGCACATAGTGGTGCTGAACGTCAATGTGTTTGGAACGTTGGTGGAAGGAGGGATCCTCAGTGAGAATCTTTGCCGATCTATTGTCGATTAGCATTGGTGTTGCAATTTGTTGGGGATGTCCTATGGCTTCTAGAAGCGCTCGTAACCATACTGCTTCTTTGGCTGAGAAGCAGGCAGCTATGTATTCGGCTTCGGTTGACGATGTTGACACGGTTGCTTGTTTCTTCGACATCCAGGAGATTAGGCCATTACCGAGTGTAAAGCAATATCTGGATATGGATTTACGGGTGTCTGGGCAATTCGCGTAATCAGAGTCGGTGTATCCCATGAGGTGCACTGCTTTCTTCCCTCCGAGTTCTAATTCTAGGTTTCTTGTTCCTTTTAGGTACCTGACAACGTGGATAGCTTGTTTCCAATGCTTGCGGCCGTAGCAATCGTTGAAGCGGCTGAGCTGTCCGATGGCATGTGAAATCATCAGCAAAAGCCCCAAGACCAGGACAGATCTTCTGGGCATGTGCAGAAACAAGAAGAATGTCAATTCAAGCACAGAAATGATAAATTATATTTACACCTGATGAAGAATCATTCATGATTTTTTGTAAAAATATAATGTTGAATATTGCACAGATTCCAAGAATCTGTTGAAGAGTCAACTATTTTGTCTTTGTCTGTGGCAGAGGTCATTATAATGTTTCAAATCTGTAATAGAACTGAACATTGTGATTCAATCTGTGGATAGAATGGAATTATTATAGACCCTGTTACAGAGCCTACAATGATGTCCAATCCTGTAATTTAAATAATAAAGTATTAGACTTGGGCTAGCTCTAAAAAGAATGTTATCTCTCCATCAGACAGACCATAATGTAGCCCAAATATATTATGAAGGTATACAAACTTCAAGTGATTGGTTTTTTTTTGATCTGATCCATTATAATATACATTACATCCAGTATTTAAACAAAATAACTATATATAAAGCAAGATAACATTCCTGGAGTATGTTGAGTGTAGAAATAGGCTTTTAGAGGTCGAGCGCGAGTTCCAGCACAGTGAGTATATTCCGGTTTGTCCTGCTACATGACAGCGGGAAGCAAGGACAATCGGATGCGGATGCATCCATAACTACAGCTTAAATACTACAAAACAGGGGCTAGGTGTCTACAATAAACAAATAAAGCGAGCTTCCGAGCTCGGCATCGAAATATGAATTCCAACATTGAGGGCTTCCCAGGGGTTGTGAGGAAGTGAGACGTTCCTTTTTTCGAATGCGGAATTTACAACAGCCGCCTGTGTACTTAAGCACACGTGATTGATTCTGCAGAATTTTTTAATTTTTAGCTCTACGTAGCCAAATTTATATCCAACGTCATGGACTACATACTGACATCGGCACAAAAGCTGTGATCACACAGCACCGTAGAATACCATCGACCTACTAACTCATAAAGCCAATATAAAAGGGTGAGCCCAGCATTTGTACTGTATGTCTAAATCATGATTGCAAGTACATACATCCAGAACCAACAACGACAAGCCCTAACACCCCCATGCAACCTATCTAATTTGGGAACAGTTGATGATCTCGGTATTTGGATCAGCGTTAGTAGTGGCACCCAGGGGCTTGAAGTACTCGACTGTAATGCCATCTATACTTGTCTGCAAGGTATCCGAAGACAATCACGTAGAGGGGAACGGAAGAGGTTGAAGATGCGGCAGTGGGTGTGCGTTACACTCAGACTCGAGGCCATGTGATGAATGGAAAAGTTGCAGAATGAAGCGAGAAAACGATTGGGTGATGCACGGGTAGAGATGGGACGTGTTATCAAGCAGAATGAAGCACATGTGGAGAAGGATATAGTTGCCTCGTAGGGTTTGAGGACTGCATTAGGGGCTGCCAATGGCCAGGTTGAACGGCTGAAGAACGAGGTTGAGGAGCTGACCGAAGACGTCATGAAGATGATGGAGAGCAATATCTGATTAGGTGAAAACCTAGAAAAGGGAGAAAGAGATGGCGGTTGTCGAGGAAATCTAGAAAAATGGGTACGACGAGCACAGGAGACGGAGGAGTGGATCAAGATAGAACACCAAGCCATGCTGGACGCAAAGTTGAGAGCCGAGAAGTGCCAAAAAATGAACGACGCGAACGGGAAGCAGCGGAGAAGGATGCAGACAAGGCCACTCTCGCAGTTGCGAGGCTGCAAATGGTTCTGGTTGAGGCGTAGAGAGCGTATGAACAAGCGTGCATGGATATGTGAGAGGTTTTACACTAGGTTGACGAGTCTTTAGTCATTAGACAAAAAAGGAGAGAACCATGAGAATACAAAAGAAGGAAAAGAAAGAGACTGCTCACACCTCCATCTCCCTCCCCTGACTTCCTGCACTCATGTTCGCCTCTCTTGCCCCAGACTCTCGATGTCAAGTTGTTCGCTGTTGCTCAGACGCGGCATGCATTGTCGACGACAAGGGTTTTGAATACTGAAGAATTTGGCACAGGGCGTGGGAAGCTAGAGTCGACCGAGAGGTTTGTTTAGAGTATGTTACTAAAGAGACATAAGGTGTTTGATGCTGAGCCCGGAAAGCGCGAGTCGACCGGGAATTTTGATGTGAAAAATAAGCACAACGAGTTAGAAAGAACGTGCGGGAATATAGCCCGTTGAGCATCAGCGCTGGGCTCTCACCCGGCAGCAAACGCTCAACTGGGGTTGCGTTCACATCCAAGGTCGGACATTTCTGCACATTCAACGTTCGAGGTAAAGGCCCTAAGGGAACAGTAGTCAAATGGCCGTTAAACAAGCAAGTCATCTGACGTACGCGTTCACATGATACAATCATGTGATGGCGTGAAACGCATTTTCTTCTTGACACGTCCGCGTTTACGTCTCTCTTCTTGACCACTACCATGGCCGTTCCTCCTCTCTTCATGTCCCAGCCGTTGCGCCGTAACAACGGCCAAAGGCAGGTTGCTTCTTCACCTGCCCAGCCAACGAACTCCTCTGAGACGCGTTCCTCTGACTTTCAACACGTCACGCGCTCGTCTCCGGCACCATCTGATTCTAGGGCAACTGCCAGACCGTCGTCTGACCAAGAAGACGCCACTGCTGGTTTGAAACACGCTTATGTTAGTGGTAGCGAGCAACAGAAGCGGCAGGAAAAGGCAAGTACTAGTACTTCAATTTTACTGATGACGTGTCTATAGTGCGCCCAAAATGGCGAAGTATATGCACGCGGCTCAGTGGTGTTACAGAACAGTGTCACCAAGTATCCCTATCTCCACTACCTTTCGCACCGCCCATGCTGCTGATGACCTCGATGACCCTTTTATCCAAGACATGTAAGTTTTTCTCGCATATATCTTGGTCCTTTCAAATATACAACTGTTTTCAGGTCCAACGAGGAGGTTTCTTGACATGTTGGTACCTATAATTTTCTCCTATCGCTATTCGTTGCTGGTGAGTCTATTTTCCTTCCTATCTTACGCTTACCCCCATTACTGACGCGCATATATGCACATACATACGAGTTTCACCGTAAAGTGACTTGTCCTCTTTCCCAATTTCTATCCTCTGCCGCCAAATTAGCCCGAAAAACAAGATTCTTTGTTACGTTCCAAGGCCAAGGCCAAATCAAGAGCTCGGGGCCAGATCCCACCAGGTACGTGAATTTGTCTCCCTTTGTTCTCTCACAAGAGAGAACGATCTATTCTTGTATTTGTTACGGCATTGACACGTTCCGTTACAACGCATTATTTGGATTGCAACATTTATGTCTTGATGTGTGCATATATACTCAACTTCGTCTGTCTTTGCAGCATTAATTGAGGCATTGTGTAAGTACAAACCTCTTACACCTCAATTCTCGTGCATATACTCGTCTTCATTTGCTTTTCAGTGCATGCAACAACTGTTTTAATGTAGGTCTAATTCTTTTTTGATTCCGTCTTTCTTGGTGAAAGCAGTTGATCTCGCCGTCTTTGTCTTTCTCGGCGAGATTGACCTTTTCTGTGTACACTTGGAGTGTATACAGAACTACTCGCAACGTTTATCCTTCCCTCTCCTTATCGCACTTTTATTGTCACAGTGTGTATACAGCTGTGTTTGTTATGCGCGTAAATCTACTGTCATCCTTGCTTCTCTTGTGTGCTCTATCCTTACATATTTACTATCATGTATTATGTATGACAAATAGAACTTCAATATTTTGCTAACTATTTTGAGTTTTCGAAAGAGAGTACATCCTATAATACATGTTATGGAAACCATTTTATTTATTTGCAACACATTTAGAGTGGGCTACCCTAGACTCAACATTATTTTGATTCTGTTCTTGACTTAATATTATGTTAAATCTGCAACAGGCTCAATATTCTGTTTAATCTGCAACAGAACTTATGTTATGTGGAACCTGTGGTAGACTACATGTTATTATAACCATACACAGGTTTAACATTATATTGAATCTAACGAAAAATTAGAATTATGTATGCATACAAAATAATGCCTCTTTAAGTACAGATCCTTTGGGTTATTCCCCTATTCCATGTACATAGGGAAGATCTGTGCTAGTATATGATAATGTAAGTACATTGGCAGACCTTCTGCATAAGGGCAGGTCTGCCCTAGTCTTTGGTGTTTTGCTGATGATGTCCGGGCGGGTACCAACGGCAAGATACATGAGGGAACTGATTAGTCGTCGGTATGGGACTTTTCTCATTTCATCCCTCTCCTCCTCAGTCGCAGGACTGTCCTGTTGAGAAAGTCGCATTCCTGGTTCCAAGGGTGTTTTAACAGCAGACGTGTGGGATTCCTTTTGTCCAAATTCTAGGATGATACGGTCGATAAGCGCAGTTTGTGAGAGTCGAATGGTTCGCTGTGCACGGTTTCTTCTTGCTTGGATACCAACAATGAAGTGTAAGTCCCCATCAGAAATTTCCCATTTCGACCGCATTTGTGCTTTGAAGAGCTCATTCTCCTCCTTAGTGGTAGCAGCACTGATGAAATCATCGACGTGGACAGCACATATGATGGTACCAGTTTTGGTTTTCCGGTAGTAGATACAATGCTCAACATTGACTCGGGTGAAACCCCATTCTAGCATGGCCTTGTTCATCGTCCGGTTCCAGGTACGTCCCCCTTGTTTCATGCCGTATAATACTTTTTGGAGTTCCCATATAAGGTCCTCCTGGCCAGGTTGTTCGAAACCTCTTGGTTGCTCCATATAACACGGATGCTCTAGCTCTCCATGAAGGTAAGCCGTTTTCACATCCAGTTGTTGAATGTCCATGTCTAAAGCTGCCCCGATGTGACAGATAATCCGTTCTGACTCCAGCCGAGCGGTCGGAGAAGTGGTTTGGTCATGGTCTTGACCCCAAACCGCTGCGAAACCTTTGCACACCCATCTGGCTTTATACCGGATAACTTTTCCAGTCTCGTCTCTTTTGCGTTTGAAGACAGGTCTTCCCTGTAGGATTCGACGGCCGTTAGGGACAGCTGACCTGGGAATCAGTTTGTAAACATTGTGTTTTCGAATAGATTCAAACTCTTCCTCGAGGGCCGATAGCCAGAGTTCGCGTTCGTGTTCAATACCCAGTGCTTCCTTCAGAGTCGCTGGTTCATCGGAAGGGGTAATATCCATGCCGTCTGCGACTGCTCCTCCGACAACTTCATTACACCAGGTGTGCATTGCTCCCGGTTCTTCACTACTATCCACAGTTTCAAGAGTTTTCTTCCTTAGTTCTCGACGGGTATCACGTTCTGCTTGTTTACGTGCTGCGCTGGCTTTCGATTCGGCAACAGCCTGCTCCAAACGGCTTTGGGTGAGGCCGGCAGCCTTCTTGGCGGTCATTTCAGCATCTCGAACGGAACGACGTGGCTCGGGTGGATTAGGTTGTGGTGTGGGTTCTGTGTCACTGTCCGGGTTGTCGGATGGGATGGGTGTTGGAGTATTGTCAAAAGTTTCTGGGTCAGGGTCAGTTTCGCTGTCACTTTCGTCGGTCCCGAGACGAGTTGGTTTATGAGATGGCATATTCAAAGGGGTTGAGTTGACAATTTTGCCCGTGCGTAGTGGTCTTGGAGATTCTTTGTGAGATTTGATGAAGCGGACATGGAAAGAGGTGATGATTCTTTGGGAAGGTTTGTGATAACAGAGGTAAGCTTTGGAGTTTGCTGAATATCCGATAAATATACACGGTAACGAGCGTTCATAGATTTTGGGATTGTTCTTGTGTTGGATGAGGACATATGCTTTGCAGCCGATTTCTCGAAGGTGGGTCAACTTTGGTTTTTTGTTGTGAAAAGCTTCATGGGGGGTTTTGTTGTTCAGGGCTTGTGTTGGAACAAACCAGCTTAGATAGGCCGCAGTTTCCACAAAGTAGTCCCAAAGGTTCGGTGGTGCACCGGCATCAAGTCTCATTGCTCGTGCATGACCGAAAAGTGTTTGGTGACTGCGCTCGACTTTGCCGATATGTGCAGAGGTATAAGGTGCAGTTTTTTGTAGCTTCGCCCCTGTTGATATAACCCATGCTTCCATCTCCTTGGAGTCTATTTTGCCTCCATCTATATGCCATATTTTGGTTTTCAAATGTGGAAACTCGATTTTGTGTTGTAAGGACCATTGCTGTAGTTTTGGTAGAGCCATGTTTTTCGCAGTGAGTGGTATCGCCCATATTCCATTTGTATGGTCATCAATTATTTCCATAGAATACAAATTGTGTCTAGTTGACTGCACATCCTCCGGCCCCGCCAGGTCTACATATAGCACCTGAAGCGGTCTCTCTGCCTTCTGCCCCTCACGTACTTTCGGAACGGGACTCTTCCCTTGTTTTCCCTGTACGCAAGGTGAGCAGGCTGGCAGGAGGACAGACAAGTCAACACGCATACCTTCAGCGATGCCGTTCCTAGACATGTGTACAATGGATTGGACTCCGGCGTGACCGAGGCATTTGTGCCATGTGCTAAGGCTGACATTCACTACCCTTGGGCCTTTATTTCTTGCACAAAAAAGGTAAAGATAAATGATATGTTTACCATATAAGATTCATTTACTTTCTCACACATGCAAAGTATATGTTTGCCACTCAAAATATATTTGCTTTGCCACTCAAGATTCTTTAACTTTCTTGTGCCACTAAAACAAAGGTTTGCCACTCAAGAAAGTTTAACTTTCTCATATGACAAAGGAATGATTTGCCACTTGAGATTGTTTAACTTTCTTGTGGAGAACAAAGTGGTTGCCATGACAACCACAAGAAAGTTAAACAATGTTGAGTGGCAAATCTTTTCTTTGTCATTTGGGAAAGTTAAACTTTTTTGAGTGGCAAACCTTTGTTTTAGTGGCACAAGAAAGTTAAAGGATCTTGAGTGGCAAAGAAAATATATTTTGAGTGGCAAACATATACTTTTGATGCTTGAGAAAGTAAATAGATCTTATATAGCAGATATATCATTTATCTTTATCTTTTTTGTGCAAGAAATAATGGCCCAGGGGCAGTGATTGGCACTGGTGCTGGCAACATTAACGCATTCGTCTCTGGGAGTGGTGTCCTCGTTAAGGGCATAGAGCTTCCCTTGGGAACGGTGTGCCTTTATGACGACACATTTGGTTAGGCGGTCGATGATTGTGCAGTAAGTATTGGTGAAGGTGCATTGATACCCTTTGTCACATAGTTTACCAACAGATAGGAGTCGAAGGGTTGCGCCTGGGATATAGAGAACATTTTCGAGAGCTACCGGGAACTGAAGAGTCCAACTCACAGTCCAAGTCCAAGTCCAGGTCCAAGTCCAGGTTGGAGTCCAGATTGTCAGTGAAGTCCGGAAATCCTCTAAAAGTGATGTACAGAAACGTAGAGTAACAGGAATAGAGCAGGAGTAGCCTAGGATGAGCGGACCGCTTGAGAGTTACATTACAGTCACAGTAGTGTCATGTGACAGTCATTCCTTCTCTTTCCTCCACCACGTTCGTTTTTCAAAGAGTAAGCATTTTCTATACTCCTACACCTTCTATTGGGCTCACTAACAGCTCTAAACAGTTCTTTTTATACTATAATTGTTATATCTGTTCAACGCTTTCCAACACCTTTCATATTCCCTTGAATACTGTACATACACATAATTCATAGGTAATTTATGTTTTTTCCTTTGCCGTCTGTAATCTAATCCTACCTTTTACAGATCCAACTCATAATGAACGATAAAGGCACCTTCTGTGGATGTCCGAACTGTCCCCCTGATGTCTTCCTGTCTTGGCAAGTATGTAGGGACAACAGGAATGGTAATATGGGTCGAATATTCGTAGCTGTGTGTTTGTTTGATTATATATCTATCTGTCGTTTCTAACTGCTTTTTAGTGTGATAGATACCACCCGAACCCACCCAATATAATGCTCACCGAAGCCCAGCGCAAATGCGGATATTTTCGCTGGAAGGAGCCTCACGATGGTGAACTGCCCTACATATTATCACCGGATCTCAACAATTATCTTCCTCCTCCTCCTCCTCCACCCACGCAACCTCCATCGCAACCTCCATCACGTACTACTGGGAAAGCGCTTTGCCCAGTATGCAACAAGAAGAATACAAACACTTCTTGCAGGAACAACGCTTGTAAAAGCTGCTGTATTCAATTCGGTGGCTGCACTACCGTCTATGATCATCGCGGTGCTCTTCAACAGATGTCCGAGTTTTTTTATGATTCTTTAACTCCCAACTCCACACTCCCTTCTACACAACGGGCAACCTCACCACCTCCACCTCCATTAACTCTGTCTTTGACCCCCACCTCCGCACTCCCTCCTACACAATCGCAAAAAGAAACCTCACCCACTCCAAATCCTCCATCATCTTCTCAACCATCACGTGCTCCCTTGACTCAGGCACAGCCGTTGAGCCTTCCACTATCCACACAACCGCAAACTCGCTCTCCACCATCTACTCAACCTACCCAGGTCCAACGACGTCGTTCACCGCTTTTCTATACGGATGTTACAAGCAAAGAGAATGAAAAACGACATGTTCCCCATCGACAGGCGGCTGACTCCTGAGCACTCCCAACTTATTGCAAAGGCTGCTGCAACGTCAGTTATGGTATTTGGATGGGTTTCTTCTTTAAGGCCCATGCCAGTCGAGGTTAATAGTGCTTTGGTGAATGGAACAGTCTCCATCGATGAGGAACTTGTCGGAGCAGTTCAGCTGCAGGGGAACATGGTTGAGTTCTTTTGCCGCAAGGTTGGGATGTGGGTCGGCATATGAGTTCCTAGTGCGATCAAATCAAACAGGCTCCTACTATTTGACGACCTTCCCCTTTTACTTCTCAGACAGCCAGGTGTGATGGAATGCGAGGGACTTGAGGATCTTCGCAGGAATGCATCATCCCCAAACTCTGTGGATGTCCCTGGGCCTCTTGGCAATCGGCGGACAGCGTTCAAGGACCGCCTTGACAATTTTCAAGCGTCAACTTTACATTCGAGACGATCCCAACATTCAAAACGGCCGGCAAGTAAGACTCCTAGCCCTTCCTCGAAACCCAAACAGAAGCGGTCATGTCGCCAAAGTCCTATTAGTATATCATCATCATCTCCTTCACCTCCACCAGCATCTCCACCCGCATCCCCATCTGCACCCATTGTAGAGATCCCCACGGATACATCCGCGGGGTATCCGTGCTCATACCCGCGGGTTTTCAATTTTTGAAACTCATACCTGTATCCGCCACCTACCCGTGGGAACGGGTATCCTCAACCCGCGGATGCAAACCTGCAGGTAGCACGGGTACCCGCAAATAAACACTCATGAATAAAAAAATATTCAATTTGACCTTGTTATATGTGTTTTGTGTATATCTTTTTCATTTTTTATTTAATATTTATGCTAAGTATGCCGATATAAAGGTAGTTTTAACTGCTTCAACTTTCATTTATGAAGCATGTTTTGGTTATGAGTATTGGCAGAGTTATTCATTTTGCAAAAAGGTTGTAAATCCATATGTATTTGGTATATAACTTCCTAATTTTCCATTTGTTTTTCATGTGTAGTGTATCAAATTGAAGGGATTTTCATTTCCTACAGCTTTTATTTCTAGAAGGTTTCATAAAAAAATTTATCTGTAAACTTATTCCATATGTTCAGTTTTTGAAAAAGGTTGAGTATTTGGCATATAACTTCCTCATTTTCCATCCATTTTTGATTTTTAATATATCAAATTGAAGGTATTGGATTCTACTATAACTTTCATTTCTAGAAGGTTTCATAAAAAAATTTATCTGTAAACTTATTCAATATGTTCAGTTTTTGCAAAAAGATTGTATCTTCATGTGTATTTGGCGTATAATTTCCTTATTTTCCATCCATTCTTGATGTTTAATATAGCAAACTGAAGGGATTTTTATCTAATATAACTTTCATTTCTGGAGGGTTTCATAAAAAAATTTATCTGTCAACTTATTCAATATGTTCAGTTTTTGCAAAGAGGTTGTAACTTCATGTGTAATTAGCACATAACTTCTACATTTTCCATCCATTTTGGATGATTAGTATATCAAATTGAAGGGATTTTCATTTACTATAACTTTTATTTCTAGAAGGTCTCATAAAAAAACTTATCTGTAAACTTATTCGATACTACAGATACCTGCGGATACCCGCGGATATAATTAAATATGCCAGAACAGAGACCTGTATCTGTGGGATACCCGTGGGAAACGGGTACCTGTATCCGCGGGTTCATCAACCCGCAGGTTTCCCACGGGTGAAACCTGCAGGTACCTGTGCCACGGATACACCCGTGGGGATCTCTAACCCATTGACATCTCTTCCTCATCATCTGCACCCGCGTCCCCATCTGCATCTATCCGAGTCGATACACCCATACAAATCAAATCTGAGCCGGACATACAAATTAAATCCGAGTCGATGGACAACAGCCCCATCGAAATTTCAGACAGTGATGACGACAACTCTGGAGCCGTTCCAAAGGGCATAAAGATAGTCATTCCAAAGGATAAGCCTGAAGCATGGCCCGGGAGCTATTACGTTGTGGACTTGTACTGGGTCTTTCTTGCGTCTCGTCAACGTGAACTGCATGGTAAGGGCAATGCAGAAGAGTTGTTCCGCCTAGCGTTCCCTGCAGTTCGGACAGACAAGGCCTGGCCTAAATCCAACTTTTATGCTCTGCGCAAGCTCTGGGAAAAGGCACCCGATACCACAAAGCAGCGCTTCATCAAGGCTGGGCGCACTCGTAACGGATCTTGGAAATGTTTCGCTGCAACAGTAGCTGAGAAATCAAATGGCTTGGCGCGACTGAAGGCGGAGAAGCAAAAGATTTATTGTGCATCGGCAAAGAATAAAGGCAAGGGGAAGGTGAAGGAAGTGAGGAGGGCTGGCAGTCGAAACCAGTTTGTGATTGTAAGCAGTGATGAAGACGAGGTTGAAGACGAAGAAGGTGATGAAGGTGAAGACGAGGACAGAGATGAAGACGAAGAAACAGAAGAGGATGAGCTCATTGAGGACCCGCTGTAATGACCAACTGTAATAACTGTAATACCTAATCTTCGTGGATAACTCTTTTTCGTGGATACCTGATGTACAATTGACTGTAATGCATTTCTTCGTGGATACCTATATGTACAATAATGAACTAACTATCAAAGTAGATAGGGGAATGTCCTCCGTTCTCCAACTGCGATTTTTTCTTTATGTTGTAATAATAGAATCATTTCGTTCAAAAAAAACTCATAGAAAATACCTCCCATCTCACGGCAAATAGGATGATAATGCCCAAACCATGCATTTGTCTGCTCGGCAATCGACGTGTTGAAATACCATTTATCTTCACCATTCGGCCCTTCATATAGCAACTCTGGAAACTTCCACGGATTACACTCTGAACCGCACCAAATGTCCTTGTCGCTATGCTTGCTCTTGAAGTGGAACACGTCCACTGCGAGGCCAACGTCTTCAAAAAACTCCCTGACATTCTGATCCTTGTGGTTGCGAATGTGTTTAGAAAGGATACAGTTGCTATCGAAAATAAAATGATTAGGCTTGCGGCGATTTCGAAATGTATCTATGAAAAATTTCTAAACACAAATGATTAGATTTTATTGATAGATAGAACATAAGAGCTCACGGCAACTGCAGAAAATGCCTCGGAATGGAAGAATGTCCTACGAGACAGCACTATACCACATGGGGCAATAATGAGCTGCTCGTTATGGGTGCGGCGCCGACCAAATTGTGCTCGCAAACTCTTCATCTTCCGTTTGTTTGTGCTGTCCTCAACAACAGCATCAAACATAGCATCGCTACCGGTATCCAATTCCTCGGCCTCATCCCAATCTATATTAGCAGCTTCATCTGCTCGCCGGGCACGCTCGTATCGCTGTTTGAGCTGGAACGCTGCAGTCCCAGCCTCCGTGTAACGTTTCTCCGCCGCTTGATGCTCAACATTGTCGCATGCCTTGGAACCCTTTGCGCTGATAGGTAGGTTACATCCCTTGACTCGACAAATATTGTTCTTGCTTGCATGCGTTTGACAGAATGTATCCCTTGTTGATACCAGCTTGCCTTCACAATGAGGAACTCCGCAGCATGGTCGCCCAACGGTAACGCCGTCACAAATAACAGCAAAAATGTCAAATGCTATCGGAAGGAAAATGAGAAGAGATGTACTTAGAGAGAAACACGTTATATACCTTTATCATTCTTGTAGATACGACGAACACATTTGTTGCATCGGTGGTTTATTTCTGGTTGTCCGTGAGTCCCAATATACTCGTTAAATTCCTCCATGGCCTTATTAAACCTATGTGCCTGGTCGCTTGCTTGGGGAACACGGAAGATAGTATGATGTGCATGGTGAAATTCGAGTAATGAAAGAATCTTGAAGCCGTCGTAAACATATTCATACCGGAGTACCGCATCTACTGTCCACTCTGGAGGAAGAACTACTTCAGACCAGCAATCCTCGTAGACTTTGACACAGTTTGATGCGGAGACCCTGAGCCAGTATGTCAGAAATATATATGTCAGAAATATATATGTACAATACTCACCACGCATGAACCATGTTACTTCTCCACATGCGTACCAGCGAGGTCTCAACAAAGTGATGGGTAGAGACCTGCAGAACTGATGGTTCCTCATTATCATAGTATATCCGTTGTCGTTCACCACCAGTGTCCAATATATAGTAGTCGGGGTGATAAACAATGCCACAACCTGTTGATAAAGTACATTAATAAATCGTTGTTCTGTTATGGTTAGATTTTCTTACCATCACATGTAATTTGATGTGTTCACACCGGAATTGGACCCATAGATGTTGTATAGAGAATAGCTTCATGCTCGATTGTGCGTTGCAACTTCCTTTGAATGCCATTAATGACATATTTGCAGTCGGAATTGGTACAGAAAGCTGTCGGTGGCCAGAGACTTTTTATAGATGCTATTACTATGCATGAGGATATGTAAAAAAAATATGGGAGCCACGCACGATATAGTCCACCTCCATGTTTCCGAAATGTCTGTTGTAAGGCCTCATCATTCTGGACTCCCTGTAACATCTCATCCCCATGCCATACATCATCCTTTACTGCATTCCAACAGGCTTCTACATCATTCATCTCTAACTGGCAAGTTCTTCCCAAGAAGGTTATCGACTCGTGTGGTAGGATGGGTGGAGTGTCGTTCGGGTGATGGCTGGATGGGTAAAGTAATAAAATGCTGTTCTTGATGCGTGTACAGATCAAAAGAAAAGAGACTAGCTGAGAGAGTAAGATCTGAGAGGCATTCCCGGACGCCCTTTTGATTTCGTCAACTGCTTGTAGCAGCGTTGGCATCGTTGTCCTCAAGCGAGCTGCGACAAGGTTGTGACTTTGACTTTGTCACATGACTATACTTACTCCAAATTTGACTCTATTTCCGAGGCGTAGCTACAGCAAACTTACATAGGTACTCTTTTCGTATAATATCATGAATTAGATCCAATATTGAACCAGGACTTAGGATTGGACTTGGACTTGGACTTGGACTTAGGACCCAGAGTTTGGACTCTTCAGTTTCCGGGCTTTCTGACATTTTCGAGTCTGATGCGAGTCCCTGTGGCTTGTTGTATCTTGATTACACCAATGCCAGTTGCCTGGATAATACTTCCTCCAACTCCTTTAACAGCTCTCGGTGGGATGGGCTTGAGTTCATAGAAGTCGGAGCGATTTGGTGAAAGATGAATAGTGGCACCACTATCGATGTACCAGGGAGTGATATCGGTGGTCAAGAGTGCAATTTTCGGAGACTCGTTGACAGACTGTGGAACACTGACGTGTTCTTTCCAGTCAACAGACGCTCGTAAATCTTCATTTTCAAGTTTGAAAAGCGCCATAGAGAGTTCGCCGTCGCTGATATCTTCATACTGACTGGCTAGGTTGTGGAGTTCATCGTTTGAGGTGAGCTCAACAGCACTTCCTGCGGTTTCCGTGTCCTCGACCAGCATGTATGCTTTTCCGCTTTCATCAACGAAACGTTTCGTATTGGATTTCTATTCTCTGTCCTTCCTCTCTTGTTCCCTTCTTTCTCGTGCCTTCTTTCTCTCTGCTAATACTTCATTGTGTTTTCCTTCCATAGGACCACCTTTTGCAAAACAATTCTTCGTTAGGTGAATTCCATGACAGCCAGGAGTTGCACAGCGAGGTCCGTTCCTTGGGCCAGTAGTGCGTGCAGCATTAGCGAGAGCCGTGTTGCTGCGCTCAGTTTCCTTGAGTTCCTTCTCTACCTGACGGAATTCTCGTTCTAGGCTCCTCCGGATCACAAGTAGTTGTTCCTTGGATTGCTCACTGGCATTCGTAGTGCCGGATGATGACATGTGAGTATTGAGCGTGTCGCGCATGGTGCGGAGCTCTGTACTCATAGCATTGAGTAGGATGAGTTGGTGGAACGACTGTTCATCTGGGATTCCTATCTCGAAGATGTGCTTAACGAGATCGGAGATGTGCTGCATGGTGTCCAAAATGGTGGCATCACGGGAAAAACGAATGGAAAAAGCTTCTTCGATGAGAGAGATTTGTGTGATATTTCCCTGCTTGCAGTGGCGGGATTTGAGAGAGTCCCAAACTTCCTTGGATGTCCCGCATTCACGTACGTGAGTTTTCTCGCTTTGAGCAAGTCGCATACGAATGCAGGCCTTTGCCAACTTATCATTGTGTTCCCAGATGGCCTTTTGCTCAGTAGCAGAGTCGGCTGGTTTCGATACCGTGCCTTCTACATACTCACTGAGTCCGACCAATAGGAGGGCATCAAGACAAGATTCCGACCATTCAGTCCAGTTCCCTTTGGCGACATCGAGGGAGGGAAAGTCTTGGAAGTGGGAGGGGCTTTTCACTTTAGTAAGCGCCATGAGGGATAGTCTCGATAAGAGTTGGGATATGTCAAGGAGTGGGTCTTGGGATGGGGTAGGAGAAGGGGGTGTATTCATACACTGAGGGGATTCCGAGGTGTTCGAGGGCGATTTCTACGTGTCTGTCTTGCTAGAGAATCAGACGCTATGGCCCATAACCTGTAGAAATCTATAATATGGACTCAGTCACTAATGTGCGATAAGTGAGTGAGTTATTAGTATGTACCTATAATATGGACTGTGAGGTTTGGTCAGTGTAAGTACTAGTAATAAAGGGTGTGTGATATACATACCTCAGTCACTAATGTGTGATAAGTGAGTGAGGTATGGTCTACGGTACGTGCTCATTATATACTATGTCTAATTGTCCAAGCTCAAAGTCCACAGCAAATGCCACCTATTTAACCAAGCGTCGATGTCCAAAGTAATGTCCAAGTATCGTTGTCCATGCGTCAAAGTGCTGGTTTCCAACACTTACAGGCTAATTTTAACATAAACATATAGTATCATAGCCTACCTAGTGAAAATATCATAATAGTCTGTAGAAAAAGACTTGAAAGCGTCGAGGGCAAACGAATACCGTAGAGGATGACGAGGTGCCATGAAAAGTTTGGCTTGGCACTTAGTCATCAGCATGCTGGTTTCGCAGGCAATGCCCACCACCATTGTTGACCATCATTAGTCGTCCACATCATCTCCCTCTTACCTTCTCCAACAACACACTTTCCTGTTTGCCCCATGATTATGCATGATCGCTTCCATCTCGCTGTCCTATTCTAGGATTCTACATACTGGCACCTGAAATCATCACAATTTGTTGCTATAAAACCCTCTTTCACTTCCCAAAATTGTTCAACTAATGATGTGTCTGCTCTCCAATATCTCTGCCTCTCTGGAATTCCTGCCGTCAACTATCTATGCCCAAGTCAGTTGGTCTATAACCCCATTCAATCCTCTGTCAAACCCACTCATGGTTTGGACCCCATTAAAGTAGCTTTACTGTTTGACGCCTCTCGGTCTATTGATGCCCAAGTCAGTTGGTCCATAACCCCATTAAATCCTCTGTCAATCCCGCTCATGGTTCGGACACCATCAATGTAGCTACTGTTCATTGCCTCCCATCTATGCCCAAGTCAGTTGGTCCATAACCCCATTCAATCCTCTGTTGATTTCGCTCACAGTTCAGACCCCATCAAAGTAGCTTTACTGTTTGTCACCTCTCAGTCTATCACATTCTCCTGGGCCATGAATCTGGCTATAACATATGTAGCTCACCTCATCCCAAAGTGTTTTCATTTCATCAGCTGGTCCCGTTGAATTGACAGTGACATTCCTGAGTCCTGTTGAGGTAAATATCATTCTTTTCCTCTCTCTTCTCTCCAATCATAGCCAAATGATATGTCATTCCTGTAGCTGACCAGTAGTGTTGCACATGACTCCACTCGGCTCCGACTAGCCGACGAGTCAAGTCTATTTTTAGTTGAGTCGAGTCGAGTGATTGACTCCCCACTCGGCTGACTTTAAGGTGACTCGACTCTGACTTGAGTCGACTTGAGCTGCTTATGGCTTTACCGGTTTAAAATGATGCCGGCCGTCATCAGTGTAGTCCAGACGCTCACACAACAGTGCCGGTTTGCCTGTCGAGCAATTTCAGAACCGGCAGGATCTTTTGTTTATCCCTATTCTACAATCTCGACATTGTTATGACTCTAAACTTTCAACGATAATTGTCGATCTCTTAGGACATTCTCACGCTCTCTTTTGCTAATAGCTAATTGTCGATCGCTTCATCGACCACCTTGTTCACTCATAGGACATTTCAAAGCTCTCTTTTTTTGGTAATCGTTAATGATTTGATCTTCATTGACCGCCTTGTTCACTCATCTTACATTCGAAAGCTCTCTTTTTTTGGTAATCATTAATGATTCGATCTCTTCATCCTCATCCTCATCGGACATCTATCGATCACTAATTGTCAATCTCTTCATCTACTGCCTTGGTCGCTCTCTGCTCTCTTTTTTTGTTTATTTGAGCACCTACTCGTATGTATTTTCTTCCTGAGATCATGTATAGCTCCTCTGTCACAACAAGAGATGCACATGAATAGCAATAGTGTTACATAGATTTTAGAGTGACATAGATTTTAGAGTGGCAAATTTATCGTACTCATTTTCATTTTTCTTTTCATAAAGTACTTATAGACATTGTGCCATTGTGCTTCCTTCTTGGACACAGAGCGTCCTACGTTCAAGTTTAAAGGACAAGACTTGATATCTACAGTTCAAGTTATAAGAGAGTTCCAGGAAATTTGTATCGTATTCCATATTATCTACAGTTCAAGTCATAGAGAGTTCCAAGAAATTTGTATAGTATTCCGAATCAAAATGCAATTTGAGTACCAAATAGAATCAAACCATGTAATTATTAGAGTCCCAACCACAACCATTTTTCTGGTATTCAGAAGAGATCTTGTCAGAATGAATCACCACTGAAGCACGTACACCCTTATATGGTAAATTGAAATGGGTAACCTCATCAGAAAAAAAGTCACCGTGTCTCCATGTGCTGTCTCCACAACTAATCTTGCTTCCTGAAAGCAAATATCACCTCCTTGATGTTGTCCCAAAACCAAAACTATACAACCATTCTTATCCCCCTTGTCCCTATGGACTTCAGTCATTACATTGATGTTAAGAACAACACTGGAAAAAGGATGAACAGGATTGCTATCCTGAAGGGGAAAGATATCAATCTCGGCTTCTACTCTTGCAAAAAGATGACGATTCAATTTCTGCAAGAAAAAAGTGTTAAATAACAATAATAATAATATCAGAATAGCTTACTTTCTCCACAACCCATCTCAATATATCCTCCAAAGCATCACATACCCTATGGTAATCCTCAGGATTATCCCTCATATCATTAGACTCCCTTGTTAAGAATTGTGAGTGATTTGTTCTTTGTGTCTCTTTTTTTTCATCTTGTAAGGATGAACATTAGAGGGAGCTGAGGTGCCCTACAAAAACAATGAGAATATCCTTCAGAGTCCCCTTTAGAATCCACAAGAAACCAGAAACATACATGTGTTCCATACTTGGAGTGATAGGAAAAGTGTAGGGCAGTAAAAGGGTGGGTACCTGGAAGGCTGGTGTCCCTTTCTTTGAGCTGGTCCCCAATAGAATAACCCCTCAGTGCAATATTTAATGATTCCAAGAGATTAGACTTGAGATATTCAGGCATAGTACCATCCACATTGAAAAGGAGCTTGTCCTTCCCATTAACTTGTATCTCATTTCTGCATATAAGGACTCTTAAATTAAGAAACCTTATCAAGTCAAGAATAGTTCTCACCCTTTAATCAGCTCCTGATTTAACCTGATCCAAGGGGCATCCTTCTTGACACACCCACTATCCTCAAAGTTAGTTCTCATCTGTTGAGATATATTATCAGAGTAAAGGTAGGATAGTAAAAGAAAAACTTACCATTTTTCCAAATTCCTCAAGACTGGAAGGCTGTAGGGTCTTTCTGGCCTTTTCCCTCTGTTTATCCCCCCAAGCTTTCCTTTCTGTTCTCTCCCTTGGATAAGGGATTCTGGAATTGGAAGAGAGTCTGAAGTCGGAGGAAAATGTGTGGTAATTTGAATCATCTTTACTGGTCAATTGGGAAGATGGGGAAGATGAGGAAAATGTGTGGAAATTTGAATTATCTTTACTGGTCAATTGGGAAGATGGGGAAGATGGGGAAGATGAGGAAGTTGGGGAAAATGAGGAAGTTGGGGAAGATGAGGAAGTTGGGGAAGATGAGGAAGTTGGGGAAGATGAGAAAGTTGGGGAAGTTGGGGAAGTTGAGGAAGTTGGGGAAGTTGGGGAAGTTGAGGAAGATAGGGAAGATAGGGAAGATAGGGATGAGGGGGAAGAGGGGGAAGATGGGGAAGATTGGGAAGGTGGAGAATCTCCAGGTGAAAGGAAAGAAGTGGATCTTAAACCAGTAGATCTCAAGTAAAGAGAATTTGCTTCATCTAGCCTTACAACAGTTGTAGGCTTTGATGGTGATGTGTACATACGTATATAAGACATAGGTGGAGGTGTAGAAGCAGATGTAGAAGCAGATGTAGAAGGAAATGAAGGAAAACTAGATATAGGCAGAGTAGAGGCAGATGTAGATGAAGGAGGAAAGTACTGTTTCCATAGGTTTATGTCCCTGGGAAGCAAAGTAAAAGAGCTACTTGGATATTAACAAAAAGAATTTTTTAGGCTTTAGGAAACTTACTGCTGAATGAAAGCATCAAAGAATAGATCAGAAGAAGGAAGATCAGAAGCTTGGAAGGTATCTGCAAGGGCTAAAGACTGGGATGCTTGGACTGAAAGAAAAGTTGGGACCTCAAAGGGAACTTCCTTTTGAAGTTTACCCAATAATGGCAAAAGCTTTCCTTGGATCAAAGCAATAGCATTTTCTGGGCCAAGGAAAAAATCAGTAAAGATAGTAAAATAAATTTCTTTAAGCAATTCAGTCTACTGAGCTCTATTGACATAATTATTTGGGGTTCTCAGCATATTGCAAAAGGCCTCTATTCCCTGTATGCTTGTGTCCCTAACGCAAAAGGTCTTCAAAGAAGCCACAGATATCATTATCAAGATGTAAATGCTCCCTAGAGAGAGAGAGATCTACTAAGAAAAAAAGAGAAAATAGAAAAATTCAATCTGACCTGCACCAGCCAGTCTTGCCCACCTACATCCATTAGCCCTCCATTCTTTAATCTTGGTTATGGAAAGTTCTGGATTTTTTGCCAGCAAGGTGTCTACCACCTTTTTTGAACTGGCTCTCTTTCCAGGCACTTGTATATCCCTCAATTCCCTGATCTTTCACTGTCAGAAAGACTGATAATACATCAAACAAAGAAGAGGCCTTACCAATTCAATTTAGAAGCAAAGAATAGCTCATTCAGCAATCCTTGAAACCTACTATATTCACCTTGGCCTTCTCCACATTCACAACGATCAGCCAAACCAGAAAGAGAGGATTCTGACAAAACTTTTTCACAATCCAACCAAGGTTTACCCATTAGATTATCACAAAACAATGATACCCATCGGTCACAATCTTGGTTAAATACACCAAAATATGATCCAGAGGTGAGTCTCATGATTAGGTTCTCTGCTTGGTGAAAACAGACTTTGACTGGTTGGTATGTATCCTCTGTTTCTTCAAATTCACAAAGGATGTCTTCTTCTACCCTGCATCTAGCTTTTTTGTTCTTCTTCCTCTTCTTCGCATTTTTACCATTTCTGTGGCAATCGGGATCTGGAACTGGAACAAGGGCGTATAGGGGATTTAAAGAACCATTTCTATCGCTCTCAAGGTCAAATTTCTGGAAACAGTGAGGAAGTTAACAGGTACTTACCCACGCCCGTGTGCAGGATTTTCTTCCCCCCTTTCCTCCTCCTCCTCTTCTTCTCTACACCTTTTTCTCTTAGACTTCCTAGACTGAGGCTTTTGAAGCGTCGTTCCAGACTGGGGAAAGAGGTTCTGAGGTACGGAAAGATAAAGCTGGAATCTGGACAAAAGTTGATTTTCTTGCTCTGTTAAGTCCTGTGATCTTTCTAGGGCGCCGACAAGGAGTGTTACTTCCCCTGAAAGCAGGGAGAAAGGGGCTACCAATTGGCAAGTGTGCATGAAGAAGGCAAGCAACCAAGCAATCGATTACCCTTTGGGTATTTTGGATGTGCACTGCTCCTCAATTTCTTATTTTAGAAGGAGCCTACCCTAAACACCCTCGGTCTCGTGCAGAAACCAATACCGGTTACCTCTCGTTCCCCCATCTTGTCCCTCTCCGGTCCCCCTCCTGTCCCCTCCTGTCTCATCTTGGACGTCTCCAATGAGTCAAATATCCAAAGTCTATCATATTCCTGTTACCGCTGCAGACAAGGCATCGTCGGTTTTTTCCATTCTCGGTTCCGAATCCAACCTGCGTGATTGCAAAAACCAGCTCATTTGAGTACCAGAGCTTCCATATCATCACCAGATTCCTCAAAACCATGACTTCGTTGTGTGGTGTACAAAACTTATGTGTAGTGACGACGATGAGCGCGTCAACGTGGAGGTCGTTATGCGGGAGAAAGGTGTCGGATGGATGGATTCTTCATGAGCTTACTGGTGACCGACAATGTCAAGCAAGTTCCAAAGACAGCGACTCTGGCGCCTGGTTCCACACAAGGGTATGGTCACCTCATGTCTATCAAGAAATGCAAACTTCCCGATGGCTCTTTCAAACGGTCGAAGAAAGAGCTCATACCTCCTAGCCTTTACCATTCCCAAGCTTAATCGGGTCCAGAGTAAACTCTACCCTATCACGTTTGGCACCAACGAGCCCTTATTGCTTTGTGCCCCTACAGGTGCCGGAAAGGTGCGTAAACTAGTCAAGTAGTCTGATATTTGGCTCTGACTCGTCGTTTTTGTTTTAGACCAACATCGCCATGCTGACAACGCCCCTATGAAAGAGCTCGTGCAACTTCACTGCCCGTCTCCAGGTGTTTGGTATCAAAGTTGGCTAACTGACTGGTGACTCCCAAACGACCTAAAAACAAATCGCCGAGACCCAGATTATTGTCAACACCCCTGAAAAATGGGATGTCATCACTTGAAAGAGCACCGACACCAGTTACACCAACCTCGTCTGTCTCATTATCTTTGACGAGATTCATCTTCTTTACAACAAGCGCAGACCGGTCCTTGAAAGCGTTATTGCTCGTACTATCATGGAGCAGACGAACAAATACGTCTGTCTCATTGGTCTCTTTTCGACTCTACCCAACTACAAGGACATTGCTACCTGCTACCTGCTACCTGCTACCGTTCTTTGCGGACGATGCTGTTCAAGTCCTCATTTGTACTGCTACCCTCACCTGGGGTTTCAACTTACCAGCCCACACGGTCATCATTAAAAGTACTCAAATCTACAATCCTGAGAAGGGTCGTTAGGCTGAGTTATCCATGCAGGATGTCTTGCACATGTTGGGAAGAGCCGGTCGACCGCAGTATGATACGCATGGAGAGGGTATCATCATCACGAACCACTCGGAGCTGCAGTATTATTTGAGTTTGTTGAATCGGCAGCTTTGAATGTGGAGATCGTCTTGGGAATGTTTAGGAATAGAGAGAAAGAGGTGTAGTGGTTGGGATACACGTATCTGTGAGTTGTGCGATTTGGAATCCTGTTTGGTTTTTTTTTGCTTACAACTATATTCTACTTGACAGATACATGCATATGCTCAAAGACCGGGTGCTATACAGCATTGGTGTCAATTACCTAAAAGACGACCCCAGCCTCATTCAAAAACGAGCTGACATCGTTCATTCTGCCGCTGTTCTCCTAGAAAAATGCCAACTTGTCAAGTACGAGCGCTTGACACCCGATGATGTCGACCTTGGAGTTGTTCAGGATGTTTGCTTTGTCTAACAAGTTTAAATTGATTCTGGTATGCTTTCTTTTTCTTTCTTTTTTTTTCCGCACCTCGTTTACTGACCAAACTTCTGAATGTTCGTAGGTCTGTCAGGAGGAGACAGAGTTCCGCACGAGTTAACTCGCAGGTGACCCGGATCCGTGACCTGCGGGTATACAGATCATAAAACTAATACCCAGATCCGTGGCTTACCCATGGGAAACCTGACCCGGACTTGCCGGATCCGGATCGCAGGTACCTGCAGGTACCCGTTACTCGGCAAGTACTCGGCAAGTACTCGCAGGTACCTGTGAAGCAATCACAGGGTTTGGTAAGATTTCTTCATATCTTGGGCAATAGACTATCAATTAATATCTGTTATGTATCATTCTAAAGATAATTCAAAGCCACACATTTTTCATTTCTAGAAGTAGTCACAGAGGTGGCTCCCTGGTTATTTATTTGATCACTCAAGAATTGTGGCACCAAGTTTTTACACAGAAAGAATATACTTCTAAAAATGTGGGACATAGGCCATTGTGTAGAGATTAATAATTACATCAAAGTCCATATATGAACAGTCTTATATTGACTTACAACTCAATATATAGAGCTCAGGAGAAGAAAAAGTGAATAAAAATAGTGAACAATAAATAAGTATACATTCTTTACATATTCAATTTGATATTTTGCATTGCAAGAAGTGACCCCATGGTCATTGAATGAATAAATGTGCTAGGTAGTGTCTCAAATATTTTGGTGATTTTTAGATAGGAATTGAGAAAGTTTATCTCATATTAATGCTCAAACCTGACAATTTAGAGCATCTACAAGGTATAACTCTTCTCTAAAATTCACCAAAATATTTGAAGCACTACAAGACACATTTATCCATTTAATGACCATGGGGATTTGTTCTGAGCTCAGTAGTTGTGCCAAAAAACCTCAGGAGTGCTGTCAGGAGGAATAATTTTCATATGAGGCTCATTTGGCACAACTACTGACCTTAGGCTAAATCCCCATAGTCATTAAATGAATGAATGTGTCAAAAAGTACCTCAAATATTTTGGTGATTTTTAGATAAAAATTGGGAGAGTTTATCTCAGTTTACAGCTCAAACTTGTCAATTCAGAGTATTTACAAAGTATAACTTTCTCAAATTTTATCTAGAAACCACCAAATTATTTGAGACACTACTAGAAACAGTAATCCATCAAGTGACTACAGGGATTTGACTTGAGCTCATCAGTTGTGCCAGAAGTCCTGTGAGCAGGAAGAATTTCCATATTGAGAGCTACAAATAAATTGAAATAATGCCATGTGGGGTTTTTTTTCATTTTTCTGTTGTAACAGAAGTAATCAAATTTAAATATATGTACTTAATAGAAGTACTCCCGGACTCAGGTATTAATTTATGTAAGTTGTACAGTGGCTGAAAATCTTATATGTTGTACCCGCGGGTACCTGCGGGTCAAGGTCATAAAAAATTTCTGCAACCCGGACTCGCAACTGACCTGGACCTATGGGTACCTGGATCCGCGGATCCTCAATACCTGCGGGTCAGATCATGGCTCATCCGCGAGTACTTGCGCTGACCTGCAACTCATGAGGAACTCTGCCTGAAACTGAAGTCTGAGTTGATTGACTAGATCTACTCAGAGAGCAAGGTTGTCAGGAAGGAGAGCCCAAGTTAATCTACTAAAAGGGCAAAGTTATTAGCAAAGAGAGACTAATCATAATATCAGAATCAAAAAAAAAAAACTCAGAAAGCCACACACCAATCGCATGGATTGATAGCCAGGTCGGTGATTTAAAAATGGGGGGAAATTGCGAGAGATCGACTAGATTTTAGTCTAGGGAGGATGCGTCCCTAAAGTCATCTAATACAATAAAATACCTTTTGTTTGATGTATGGAGTTAGGAAGCCTTACTTAGGACATCTGTGCAAGATCGGATTGTTCCGAGTTTGGCAAAATCAACCATCTTGTCATGTGTTATGTGCTAGCTTGCTCTTCACCTTTATGCAACCAGTTGTCTACATTTACGACAACAGCAGTGACAAAGAAAGCATACCTTCGGAAAGTAACCTCTCCAGCTCTAGTGATGACTATTGGGAACAGGTAGAAGACCTGACAAGCGTCATGGCATCGATATTGTTACCTGAGCCTCCCACATGTACACCACAGCTCTACGATAGTCAATCATCCTCACAACCCTTCACCACAAAAAAGTTTTATCTTGTCTATGACGGGGACACACCAGGATGCTATACTACATGGTTAGTTTTTCTCAGCCTAAGAAGTGAATATCAGATGACCATTATTTTTTTGCTAGGGCTGATGCTTCTGCTCGTGTCATCAAACGTAGTGGTGCTCGATACAAGAGCTTTAGCTCGTATTTGGATGCGTTACATGCTTGGCGACAGAACTGCTTGGCGACAGAACTGCTTGGCGACTCACGATCATCCATCTGACTTTATATCCAATACAGCTTATGTGGTTCCATTAACTGCGATTCCTCGAGCAATCACGCCACCACCTCACAGACCGGCCTTCCTAAACACGGCAGGGAGTCCTTCAAGTGTCAATTGTACCAGCCCTGGTGCTCCGAGGAACCGTGCTCCCACTTCTCCTCCTTCCACGCCATCCAAGCATCGAGTGGGCCGTGCTTTTTTTGGTCCCGAATCCCCTGCACCTACTCAGGACTATCAGGAACCGACTGATCTCTGGGTGGTTTTCATTCCTGGAAATAAGGGAGTTTTTTTTTCTCTGTGAGTTTTGTTGTACTTTTCCTGGTGATGTGCTAACCTTAAGTTTTAGAGAAGAAGCCGATGAAGTTGTCCGACAAGCTCGAGCCTAAGGACTCCATATCCAGGCTCGTCAAGTCCAGACAATTTGTGAGGCACATTAGTGGCTGGAGTGGTTGGAGAGTACTAGTGAGACTGGGAGCGTGACTGAGAGCACCTAGTACATTTTGTTTAGTGAACAATGCATCACTGGGAGCATGACCGAGAGTACCTATTACATTTTGTTTAGTAAACAATGCATTGTTTATTTGAGCAAATTATCCCCTGGGATTGCGCAAGATCTATCTGCTGGACACTCCAATCATCTGACTGTGTTTTGACTTACAGAAAAAAAATACAAGTGGCACGAAAATATGCTTTTAACAAGCGATAAATTTGCCTGTCCCTACCTCCATGTCTAGTCCATCCTGAGAATTTTCTACAGCTTCTGACATGTCTACTACCCCCGCTCCCACTGTTACCACAGCTTCTTCTGCTGATTCTAATGCTTCCTCTAGTAATGTAGAGAAGCAAGACAACGTCGAAGAAAAAAAATGCGGCAATCCGGGCAATTTCACCGGCGCATTCAAGAAGTATCTCGATGCCGCAGTTGTTGGGTACCGCGACGAGTCGACAAAGGCTGCAAAAAGCGTGTGGCTAACTGCTTTCTATCCACGCTGGTTCAAGAAATTTCCTTGGCATACTCTAGGGTGTCCCAAGGAGTTCTTGAAGATCGAACCTAGACTCAAACCAACTCCCACCGACCCCGATGCAAGGGAAGAGGTTACAGCTGAGGAGGCAGAGCTTACCGAGGATGAATACAACATATTGAAGCAAGCACGTAACGTGAAACAAGCAGAAGTTATTGAATTGGGGCGTACTGTGAGTAAATACATTTTAGTATCTTGTGCATCCCTGATTACTTGCCTTCAAGCAACTAAAAAATTGGTTTCATCGCAACGGCAAAAAAGGAGTGACAACAGCTACAAGCATCGCCGGGCCAAACAATCCCATCAATACTCTTATAAAACAACTTTGCAATGCCGGTCGAAAACCCCGCCTGTCAGAACCATTCAAGATTTATATGAAGGACGAGAGGTATCGCTCCCGATATCTTGAAACTTTCGAGGCTTGCTGGAAGGATGCTGGACTCGACAAAAAGCATCGCCTTGATTTCCAGTGCCGTGTTGCAAAGGAGCTATTCAATCAAGAGCCGGAAGATTTGAAGAATGAGATCAAGAACTTAGCAGAAGAGCAATTCAAACAGGACTTGGCAGCTCACCAGCAATTATTGCATGGGGAGTTTGTCGCTTTGGACGACATCAAAAGTTTGGGACCGTTGGCGAAAGAAATGTTAGTTTTTGTATTGATACATATTCGCATGTCACTTATTTTTATCTTACAGTTGTCGTTTGAACCACCAAGTTCATGCAGCCCCTCCTGGATGTGATTTGTAGGCTTACTGGCATGTTCTTTGTCTTAATTGGTGGGGCTCCTCCTGAGTCTGAGAGTGAAGACTTTACGTTGTTGACGTGAGTAACTTGTAAACCACGAGATTATGTTTTTGAAATTGACACGCTTGCGTTGACAGGGTTAGCTCTGGAGAGACAGCTGGACCAAACCCCAAGAAGTTTGAGTTGTGGAACATAGAGGAGTTTACGAAGAACGTCATCCATCATTGGATGAGTTTCCTACTCAATACGGTTGAAGGTACGGTTCTGTTGCACTTGACGCGGGTTTCAAGGCTGAATCCAGTTTCTAGCGGGTACCGAACAGTATAATAATGCACTTGGTCATGCAATGGAGAGGGCTGAGGCTCAGCTAAATTCTCAGCGAGTCGCTGATCGAGGTATTGGCTTGAACTTGCTTGCGGGCAATGATGTCATTGATAATCCTGCTGATAATCCCGATATGTTGGCATTGGATGATGACGAAAAGCCAGACACAGTTCAGCTGACCAAGAGGAAGCGTGGTACACAGTCAAAGGTCCAGAGAGCACAGAAGAAGGCCCGTACTAGTCAGAAAAAGTCTTCAGAGGAGGTGTCGGAAGAGGTGTCGGGAGAGGATGGAGATAAAGCTGAAGGAGATAAGCCTGAAGAGGCTGTGCTGGCCATGAATTACCCTAAACCCTGTCCACATGCTACGACACCTATCCTTCCTGACGACTATGTCCTTCATCCCGAGACCTCACAGTACCTCTCATCTCTACCTAACGATGAACGTCGACGTGCCCTGCACGATTTGAAGGGTCACTCCCACCACGACTTTGAGTGTAACAATAACATATTGCGTAATAAAGTCCGATTGAATAAGCTTGTCTTGTCACCTCTCAAAGACTCTGGTTTGACACCTCAACCAACACTTATCCTCTCCTCAATCTCTTCCCCTTCCTTCTCAGCTTCTCCGTCATCTTCCTCTGGATCCTCGGCTACCCTAAACACTACTTCTGAACACATCAAGTCAAGTGGAGTGTCAGCATCTACTGGGGTAGGTCGCATTCTTTCAACTGAATCCGTGAATGTATCAACAGAAACCCGAGTCTCCAGCAATGCCGCTTCCACCTCTTTGGACCCCACAACTGCCACTTCTGACCCAGCAACCGCCTCTTCTGATTTAATAGCCACCTCGGACGCTGTCAAGTCCAGTGGCGTACCCTCCTTTACTGAGACCTCCTCTACCAACTCAGAAGAGACTGCCCCTGCCGCTTCTGCCCTCTCGGATCCTGCTATCGACCTCTCTTGTCCCTCTACCTCCTCTGATACTGCTACTACCTCCTCCGATGCCGGTACTACCTCTGCCAACATGACTAGTATCACACCCGACACCCCTACCAACTCAAAAGAGACTGCCCCTGCCGCTTCTGCCCTCTCGGATCCCGCTATTGACCTCTCTTGTCCCTCTACCTCCTCTGATACTGCTAATACCTCCTCCAATGCCGGTACTACCTCTGCCAACATGACTAGTATCACCCCCGACACCCCTACCAACTCAGAAGAGACTGTCCATGCCGCTTCTGCCTTCTCAGATCCCGCTATCGTCCTCTCTGGTCCCTCTACCTCCTCCGATATTGCTACTACCTTCTCTGATGCCGGTACTGCCTTTACCAACACCACTAGTATCTCCCCTGACACCCCTGACCAGAAACAACCCTCATTGACCCTCTCCCCACCCTCAACTACGGAAGAGAATACAGATGTGGATGCCGTTGCTTCCATTTCCACTCTCAGCCTCACCCAAACTGTTGTCAGCAATATTCAGTCACCCAGCACTCTCCCCGCAGTTGCGCCAGCTACTCTTCCAACAGGTGACAAGAACAACTTCCCTCACTGGGTGAGGGTAGCTCACAACATGTTCACACAAAATGCCGCTTTGCAGGGTGAGGTGACGTGGGGTTTGGTAGTGAGTGAGTGGACGACAATTGAAAGCAAAATGGGATTTGAGAATCCTATTGGTGCTGTGGCTTTCTATGTGTCTGCCAGTCGTCCCGTCGTCATTAATTGGTGGAGTCGAAATGGGAAAGTCGTAAAGACGGAGCCGCCAAAGGATATGGGTGACGATATGGATGCTTTCTCAGAGGTTTTCTGGAGGTGGTGGATCAACCCACAGTGGAGAGCTAGAGATACGTTGGGCTTGCTTCAAGATGAGAAAGTTGAGGGGAGGGCGAAGGACAGGTGGGACTGTATGAAGAAGCCAGGTCAATGTGGGCTTTTGACTGTCTTGCTGTGCTTGTTCTATCGGTTTTTGAAGCTGGAGGGACCGGAACAACGACAGAAATGGGATAAAAGTTTGAATGATGTCTACTGGGTTCTCCAGTGCTTAAATCGTGCACTCGGGTATGTACATATTATCTGTCCTTTTTTTCTATTCACTAATAATTCATGTAGTCGTGGAAAGAAACGAGCAGCTCCAGAGGATGATGACGACAATTTGCATTCCTGATGTATTCTACGTACTCGTAACTAATCTTTCTGTCTTACTTGTTCTCTCCCCTCTTCCTCTGTCGCCTGAATAGTATTCTACATACTCGTAATGATTCCTGTGCCCTACCTGTTCTCTCTCCTACCCTTTCCCTCCCCTACCTGTTCTCTCCCCTACCCGCTCTCTCCCTACCCGCTCTCTCCCCTCTTCCTCCTTCCCCTGAAAGGATATTCAGGATACCCCTATTTGTGCCCCATCCATTCAATACCTTACTTCGTGTTGTTACTATACTTTGCACTGACTTTGTGTTGTTGGTTACTTTGTGTCAGAAACAAGGTCTAAGAACAGTGTACCACCCAGGTCACACCAAAGTCAGGGCAATAGATAGATAGATAGGTGAGCAGCCAAGTGCCAGCTCATACAGTACAGACTACAGTGTGCAGTGTAGAGTCAAAGACGAAGTGGACAAGCTAGGGATCTATCTACAATGACCATCGGCATATATGACAAGTAATGAATAGCTAAGAGTGTCCATGGAGATATATATCAAAGAATGGAAGCAAGGAAGTATCAATCAAGGGAGAAGCTGATGGTAAGAATGGAAGAGAAGCTGGTGATATGAAGAATGGAAGATGATGATGGGAAATAATAACGAAGTGATGGTAACAAGGAAATATATAGGGAAAGATAGGGGCTAAGAAAGAATAAGAGACCAAGACAAGGGAAATTCGTGACACTTTGTGATATTTGTGTTTGTTGTCTTGTGACCCAAACACCTACTTCGTGTTGTTTGCCCTGGTTGTCACTATGCAGTATACTATGCATTGTGACCAAATACCTTACTTCATGTTGTTGCCCTGGTTGTAGCTCTGCAGTATACTACGCATTGTGTATACTATGCATTGTGTATATTTTGCATTGTTGGTTACTTTGCTGCTGTTTGGTGACGTATTTGTTGTCTTGTGACCACTCATAAAAAATACTATGATTTGAATATTTCCGTTACTGTGTGATGTGACATCCTTTTTGGATCTTGCTGCCGACAGTGTTGTTGATTTGAAACTCAGCAAGGTCATACTACACATTGTATTGCACGGCAATATAAGGTTTTGGCTGGTGGGGAATAGACCAGTAACTGCGCATTGTTCCTTGTGGTGTATACCCTGATACAATGCATAGGTGATACAACTACGGGTGCTTTCCACTACCGTAGGAGCGCCTATGACTACGTTTTTGTCGGACATGTAGAGAGCCTGGAAAACTTGAGTTTGGATTTTGTTGAAGGTATCGATGGTGGAGGAATAGGGCACCTCGAACTCTTTATTGTGAAGAGCTGAGAGAGGAAGGGGCTGAAGATCAAGGAGTGGGGTCAGAGGAGGGAATTTCTCTGGTAGGATGAGATGCTTGAAAGATATAGGCAGGCTGGTTTCGGTGTTGAGATTACAGACACATAATAGTTGGGAGGTACGGGCTCGAACATGGGAACAGCGATGGTAACGTTGTGCTCGTCTTCTGCATACAGTTGGAGAAGTAAAAAGTTGTCTTTTTGTCCCATCTGAAGTCTGCTATGATAGAAAGATCAACCCTCAGGAGAGAGCCGGTGCTCTGTTGGACTTGAGCTTGAAGTCTATAAAATGTTTTAGTGTCGTTGGAACCGTGAAGAGAACTTATACACATACTGTCATAGCAAGTACGCTTTCACTACAAGACTGAGATGGTTCAATTCCTGCGTCTAATGGCATCTAAACGAAGAAAAACTCACCAATTATACATTTCCCTGACTATCTACCGGCTCCAACCCCCCACAGTGGTCGCTTCATTCTATCAGAAGTAGGTTTCAAATCGTTGCTCAACGATGATATGAAGATTTGTGGTGATAATTGCGGTTGCAGTTGAAGAAGTAAGCGTGACGTCATGGTGAGCTGATGTCACTTTTTTTCACAACATGGTTAACATATAAAAAAGCGGGGAAATTATGTGCAAGACAATGGACCAGCCGACCAGCGTTTTGAATACCGATTAGTTCTCCAATTTCCGGCGGGCTCAAGTCGAAGTAGCAGTACCGAGGCTGTTGAGTAAAAGTGAGTATGGGCTCTTTCAGAGAGCATCAAATTAACTTACGAATCGTTCCTAATCACTTCCATAGGTACACCTTTGAATTGCCTGAGAGGCGTCATCGATCCCCACATTCTCTTCTCCACCATCTTGCATAGCTTCAAGCAGATTTCGAACATGGCCCGGAGAATACTAGAAGACTGGTAAAGAATAAGTTGGAAGACGTAACTAAGAATGAACGAAAACATACCTTTCTCCTCCCAGAGTTCCTCATGAGTTGCAGGTCAGCGCAAGTACTCGCGGATGAGCCATGATCTGACCCGCAGGTATTGAGGATCCGCGGATCCAGGTACCCATAGGTCCAGGTCAGTTGCGAGTCCGGGTTGCAGAAATTTTTTATGACCTTGACCCGCAGGTACCCGCGGGTACAACATATAAGATTTTCAGCCACTGTACAACTTACATAAATTAATACCTGAGTCCGGGAGTACTTCTATTAAGTACATATATTTAAATTTGATTACTTCTGTTACAACAGAAAAATGAAAAAAAACCCCACATGGCATTATTTCAATTTATTTGTAGCTCTCAATATGGAAATTCTTCCTGCTCACAGGACTTCTGGCACAACTGATGAGCTCAAGTCAAATCCCTGTAGTCACTTGATGGATTACTGTTTCTAGTAGTGTCTCAAATAATTTGGTGGTTTCTAGATAAAATTTGAGAAAGTTATACTTTGTAAATACTCTGAATTGACAAGTTTGAGCTGTAAACTGAGATAAACTCTCCCAATTTTTATCTAAAAATCACCAAAATATTTGAGGTACTTTTTGACACATTCATTCATTTAATGACTATGGGGATTTAGCCTAAGGTCAGTAGTTGTGCCAAATGAGCCTCATATGAAAATTATTCCTCCTGACAGCACTCCTGAGGTTTTTTGGCACAACTACTGAGCTCAGAACAAATCCCCATGGTCATTAAATGGATAAATGTGTCTTGTAGTGCTTCAAATATTTTGGTGAATTTTAGAGAAGAGTTATACCTTGTAGATGCTCTAAATTGTCAGGTTTGAGCATTAATATGAGATAAACTTTCTCAATTCCTATCTAAAAATCACCAAAATATTTGAGACACTACCTAGCACATTTATTCATTCAATGACCATGGGGTCACTTCTTGCAATGCAAAATATCAAATTGAATATGTAAAGAATGTATACTTATTTATTGTTCACTATTTTTATTCACTTTTTCTTCTCCTGAGCTCTATATATTGAGTTGTAAGTCAATATAAGACTGTTCATATATGGACTTTGATGTAATTATTAATCTCTACACAATGGCCTATGTCCCACATTTTTAGAAGTATATTCTTTCTGTGTAAAAACTTGGTGCCACAATTCTTGAGTGATCAAATAAATAACCAGGGAGCCACCTCTGTGACTACTTCTAGAAATGAAAAATGTGTGGCTTTGAATTATCTTTAGAATGATACATAACAGATATTAATTGATAGTCTATTGCCCAAGATATGAAGAAATCTTACCAAACCCTGTGATTGCTTCACAGGTACCTGCGAGTACTTGCCGAGTACTTGCCGAGTAACGGGTACCTGCAGGTACCTGCGATCCGGATCCGGCAAGTCCGGGTCAGGTTTCCCATGGGTAAGCCACGGATCTGGGTATTAGTTTTATGATCTGTATACCCGCAGGTCACGGATCCGGGTCACCTGCGAGTTAACTTGTGCGGAACTCTGGTTTCAGGGTGGCACCACGCTTTCTTTTTCCACCAACTTATCATCCCTACAATAGGGACGTACCCTCCCTGCACTAAAGTCTTGTTAATTTCTCGCATTTCCCCCCATTTTTAAATCACTGACCCGGGTATCAATATCAATCGACCCCACATTATGGCGTGTGGCTCTGTGAGTTTTTTTTTTTTTTTTTTTCATCTCCGACTTCAGTTTTTGGCTGGCACGACATTCCCTTTCTTTTTCCGCTAATTCATCCCTATGATAGGGATGCACCCTCCCTAGACTAAAATCTTGTTGATTTCTCGCCAATTTTCAAATCAACATTCCCTTTCTTTTTCTGCTAATTCATCCCTATGATAGGGATGCACCCTCCCTAGACTTTCAAATCACTGCCCTGGCTATCAATCCATCCGATGTTATGGCGGGTGAAGTACGTTGGGGCATGTGGCTCTGTGAGAAGTTTCTACATACATACAGGACACCTTGAAGTCTATCTACTTGGTTAACTCAGACTTCGGTTGTTGTGTTGCACGACGTTCCCTTTCTTTCTCGCTAGTTCTTCTCTTCGAGAGATACAATAGCGTCTCTGTGCTTCCCGGTGAATGCTACAAATTCGTTCTTTTTCTGTATCACTGAGAGCTTTGAACTGAGTACGACGCCTTGAAAACCCAGTCAGAGAGTATGAAGTGTGATTTAATGAGAAACTGTACCGTGAATTATGTTGTCGAGCCTTTTCAAGGCGCTCTGTTTTATGACTGTATAGCCTATAAGGACTGTCTGAAAACAACCATTCTGGACCACCACTTACGCTTGATAATTCCTTTGATTCTGACGGTGTTTCATCTGTTTTTGACAGGTCCGTTTCCTTTCAGCCATCCAAGCCAAAAGGTCCTCCTCGTCACTGTCTTCAATTGCATCGTGAGGGTTAGTGTCCTGATGCTCATTGTGGGACATGGTGGTTATGTGAGAAATTAATTATGGCATTTCACGTTGTGGCACAATGACATGGTGATATTCAGTACCTCAAGATACTGAATATCACCATGCTATCGAGACAATTATGGGTGTTCGATCTACTACGAGCGTCTGAGAACTACCAATTTAAGGATAGTAGACACCAAATGTTTAATTTATTGAATGGTGAAGTACGGTCAAGTTTAATGCATACTACGAGTCTACGATTCCTTCAGTAGTTCATAGTAATATCTTTATATATGAGAACTAGTACTGCGACATATAGTTCTTCTCTTCACTTCTCATACTTATCATTACCCAAAGTTCAATAAAACATACATTGTGTCTGTAGATTTCATATACTAAAAGTTCAACAAAGATGGAAGTTTCTAGTATCTACAAAGGAAATAAGTAGTAGACTAGTAACAAGATTTGTGTTAGTATGTCATAGTATAGGTTTCATCTTGACAAATACCTCTTATCCATTCTCCCTTGAAACTCAAACACACCACATATCTATAAAAAGGTTACCCATCATCTCAGAGTCATTGACCTTATAACTTATGATCCTCAATCTTTCAGAGCTTCAAGTATGATGGAACCTCCAACCCCATCATTCACAACTCGTTCATATTGATTAATTGTTGAGTATTCAAACTTCAATATCAAATAGCCTTTGTTTTTTTGACAATCTGATGATACACAGGGGCCGCTCATTCAAAAAAGTCATTAATTTTAGTCGTTAGTTGGGTCATTCTTCTCTTCTTTATTGTCATGAACAGTAGGCCTAGGGGCCTTTATTTCCTTTTACATTCTTGCTTTCATTCTTACATATGACCATTTCCTCAGATTCACAACATTACATTCCATTCCATCAGTTTCCTTAACTCGGGTCGACTTCCTATGAGGACACCTCACTTTGATCTTCCATTTCTGATATCTGTCATTGCTTCTTCTATTTCTGATGTCTGTCACTGCTTCTTCCATTTCTGATGCCTGTCGTTGTTCCTTCCATTTCTGATGTCTGTCATTGCCTTTGTTCCATTTCTGATCTGTGATCCCATCAGCCACATTGCCTTCTAGTCTAAGACCAGGTCTCCGATGTAGTCTGAGACCTCTAACTACACAGTATATATTCTATCCTGTAAACACCTGGTTCCCCATCTTGACCTCTCTGTCGATTGGGACCCAGCCTTCACTCTTCGTGACATTAGGTCAAGATCCCTTGCTGCACCGACGACCTGACGAGTGGTCGTCCTTGCAGAACCGCTTAGACAAAACGCCTAAATTCTCCGCACCGAATTCCGACGAGGAAGACTCTGACCACGCTCCTGCCGCTGATCCTGTTCCCGCTCCAGAACCAGAAACTGCTGATACCGAACCGTCTACGTGCAAAGGTTTCTTTCACGGTTTTGACACCCTCGACCGAACCACTGTTTATTTTCCAGACGCTCCAGAGCCAGTTTATTTGGAAGATGAAGATGAACCGGAGTACGAGGTAGAGGCAATTCTGGACAGTCGAATCAGGTGGAGACGTTTGGAATACCTAGTGAAGTGGAAGGGTTACGATGTGGGGCATAACTCTTGGGAACCTGTGAGTAATCTGAAAAATGCAAAACGGCTGATTACTTGGTTCCACAAGAAAAATCCCAATGCGCCAAGTACATAGGTTCATCGAGGACGATGAGTCTTAGGAGGGGGGTAATGTCATGAACAGTAGGCCTAGGGGCCTTTATTTCCTTTTACATTCTTGCTTTCATTCTTACATATGACCATTTCCTCAGATTCACAACATTACATTCCATTCCATCAGTTTCCTTAACTCGGGTCGACTTCCTATGAGGACACCTCACTTTGATCTTCCATTTCTGATATCTGTCATTGCTTCTTCTATTTCTGATGTCTGTCACTGCTTCTTCCATTTCTGATGCCTGTCGTTGTTCCTTCCATTTCTGATGTCTGTCATTGCCTTTGTTCCATTTCTGATCTGTGATCCCATCAGCCACATTGCCTTCTAGTCTAAGACCAGGTCTCCGATGTAGTCTGAGACCTCTAACTACACAGTATATATTCTATCCTGTAAACACCTGGTTCCCCATCTTGACCTCTCTGTCGATTGGGACCCAGCCTTCACTCTTCGTGACATTTATCATGTCACTAGCCGAAAAGGTTGCCAAACAGAACATCAAGAACTCCAACCTTCAGAAGGGTTCTTTAGGCCACTTCTTAGCTCCCGAGCTGCCTTGTCCCACTCTCATTGCTGAATCTCTCTCAGAAGATGGCCGGCGCACCAAATGGACATTGATTCCTGTTGAACCACTTGAGTCTATCAAGAAACGTCGAGAAGATGCTCAGCGAGAGGCGTTCCACCAACTTACCAATGTTAACTTTGGTGATAGATTCGAAAACACGTTGGCAACAATAGACAAAGAAACTATCAATGAGGACGACCTTCCGGATGCAATTGAAAGGGAAGCTCCCGAGGTTGTAGTAGTCGAAGAGGTAAAGGCACGTCGGCGATATTTGAGTTCGGTCAGTGCTTCTAGTTCCCCTCTCAGGAGTAATATTTCTTATTAGAAATTTCTTAGGATGAACCACTGAAACAGTGGATTGCTTATCGGGATGAGTATCTCTCTGAATTAATTCGTGGAGAAGGCCGAGGTAACATTGACACCGAATGTTGTTGTGTTTGTGGAGAGCAAGCTAGCCCGGGCAATTCAGGCCCTCTTTATTGTTGCCGGGACTGCATATATCCCGATCTCATGTGTGAGGACTGCTGTCGCTCTCAACATCAAGACCGACCGTTTGACTGTGTCGAGGTAGGGATTTTTTCCATGTTGCTTTTTGTTCTGATCCATATTATTCTCGTTTCTAGAAATGGAATGGTCACTACTTCAAAGCATGTTCCCTCAAAGACCTAGGGATTACTCTGGAACTGGGACACCGTCGGGGTGAAATCTGTACGAACAAACGCATTATCAACAATTTTACTGTCATTCACGTCAACGGAATCCACACCATCCGTGCTGCTTTCTGTGATTGTGCTCAGAAGTTTACTTGCGGGGAATTTCGACAACAGTTACTACGTCATGAGTTCTTTCCTGCTACTCACATCGATCCTCATACCTGCGCTACATTCAAAGTACTCAACCATTTCCATGTCATGACTTTACAAGGCAAGGTGACTACATATGACTATTATAACGGCTTGGAGAAAATTAGGAATAATGCAGGACTCTCTGAGAATGTTGTATGTTTTCCTAACTAACTTTATCTGGAATATACATATATACTGAGAACCCTTTTCAGGATCAGTACGAAGCCTTCAGCCAAATGATCCGATTATGGCGCCATCTCAAGATGCTCAAGCGAGCAGGCCAAGGTAACGACGCATCCAGACCAGTGGAACAGACTGGTATGGGAGAGCTGGCTGTAAGATGCATTGCGTGTCCATGACAAGGAGTGAACCTCCCAAATAACTGGCAAGACGGTCCTGAGGAAGAACGGTAAGTTTCTCGATTTCAATTTGACTATAGACATTGATAAACCTGTGCTAGATTCAAATACTGGTTGTTCTTTGCGATTGATGCTTGTTTTCGGCTCAAGCGCCGCATGGTGTCTTCTGATGAGCGGGATCCGGGCTTGGGGACAGGGTGGTCTTATTTTGTTGAAGATAAACCCTTCAAGGAATTTCTGGCCACAGTCACAGATCAAGATGAGGTATGTGTTGACTCCAATATCACACGACTGTCAATTTTTAAATTACTGAATCTGTACCTAGATGTGTACCTGTAATGGTCTTGCTGCACTTCAGCAGGCAAATACAAGATATTCACGAGGTTATTCATCTACTGGATGCGGACTGGGAGTCTGTGCTAGACATTAATTTGTCCAGCAAAATGCAGTGGTTGACCTGCAGAAAGGGGAGCGGTAGGGGACAAAGTTGCTAATTTGTCTTATTCCCGAGTCTCATGTTGTTCTTGTACAGATATGCGAATATGGATTGGATTGTTGCTTGTCTGCTTCAACACCATGACCCCCGCCTTACAAAAGTCTTTTCCTATGATATCGCGTGTCAGTGGTGCCGACACATCATCAAACACCTCCTGAAGTTACCACCTCTTTTGCGACTAAATTTAATTTTTCATATTGTCTATTTTGTCGTCCCAAAACTTCATATCTACGGTCATCAGATTCTATGTCAACTTCACTATTCTCTGAACTGGCTCTGGGGAGCGGGAAGAACAGATGGGGAAGGAATTGAGCGTCCTTGGGCCCACATGGGTCCAGTTGCAACAAGTACACGTGATATGGGGCCAGGGTCACGTCATGACACGATGGATGACCATTGGGGCCATTGGAACTGGTGTAAGCTGATCAATTTAGGTGCATCTTTGAATTAAAGGAGAAATATCAATATTTTGTATTACTCACATTCAATATTCAATAGGGACACTGCTGTTGCGACGGTTACTTACAGCAATATTGGAGCGCCTTGTTCATACGAGAGCACTGAAGGAATTCACTCAACACCAAGAAAAATTTCGACCAGGTGTTACAACAGAATGGAAAAAGATGATTCGGGAGTGGGAAGCACAGCTAGTGCTTCCAGTGGATGAGAGAACAAAGCAAAACCCTTTTGAAATGCCCAAATCCGGTATGTATTACTTCTATTCGTAATATAAACTTTACTCATAGATAAAAATCTCAGGTTTGACGGAGGCAGAAATTAAACTCCAGCTCACGGCGCTCAAGGCTGAGCAGGAGAAAGCGGGAATTCCCAGTATTCATAACATTAGTCCCACCTTTTTATCTCACAAGGTTTGCAGATTGAGGAGCAACAGTACGACTTCCTGCTTTGGCATGTATTGTCCAGCTTATCATTTATTAGGCTGGGTCTAAAGCTAGACCTTAAAAACAAGATGTTTGAAACAGCACTTCAAAAATTGACGTTGATCCAATTGCGAACTAAAATATCTCGTGCTCTCGGCAAGTGGAGAGGGGTTCAGGGTACTTACTGTCCTGGTGCGCTTCAAGTGTTATCAAAACAACCGTCTCATCAAGAGAACCCTGAAGATATCCAACTCTATCTCCCTTCGGAACTTCCTTTGTCTTACCATGCTGACGGATGTCGACCAGGACTTCTAGAAATAGAAAAAAAATTACGGGAAGCCCAACTATGCCATTCCCTAAATCAGCTTCGGAACCATTTACATATGAAAGCCCGACTCCTCACGTACTGGACCACCAATGTAGCCCATCAGAGCACCGTAACAAGATCCCAGTCCATTTTTATGCGGAATCAGCGCCAAATTGATGGTTATGCTCGGAGATATCAGGCGGCCTGGAAGGCAATGGTGGGAATTGTTGGCCAAGAGAACATGATGTGGAGAAAGCTTGAGGATCAGGATATCCGGCTGATGAATGGGAGTGGTGATAGGGCTGTGGGTAATGCACAAAAGCAGCAGAGTAAGAAGGGGAAAGAAGGTCTGAAAGAAGGCTTGGAAGATGAAAACAAGTATGAGGAACTGACGGAGCTGGCAAGTGAGTCAGCTCAGAGATTGAAGAATGTACGGAGTCAGCTTGGGGAAGGTCAACGAGAAAGCTCCTGGATTTGGATGGAAGGAGGTACGGGCCAAAGATTGGATGACGAGACATTAGAAGAGAGTAAGTGAATTGCTATAATATTTTTTTTATCCACTATGAACTGATCTGTCCAATACTAGTTATCTGGGTTGAGTGGTGTAAATCTTACGCTCGGGCTCAAAAATGGAATGAGGAGGTTATTTTAGTCAAGGAGGAGATGCGGCGCTGTCTGGTAACATTGGAATATCTTGCCAAGCAGTGGGATGGCCGCGAGACTTATGAAGGCCCTTTGTCCCAGGGAAAATCTCAATGGAAACCAGAGTGGAAACTGAGAACGGACTATGTAGGTCCTCTGTCTACGGGTACTGATAAATATCACAGTGAAGGGGTGAGAGCATATGCGCACAGTCAAGGTGATTTATATAGAAGGCTTGCGGGTCAGTTTCGTAAATTATGGGCGAATGTAGGGCAGAAGGAAAAAGACTTGGAGGAGGGCAAGGGGTTAACTCAGGCACAGAGACGTCCTCTAGAACAGGATATCGATCAACAGCCATAGGACAACAATAGCGTTGAGGATAAAGAGAACGAGATCGAGCCTGAAGACATGGACACAGAGGTTTATGATACTGACGATGATGACTTATAGTACAGTCATCCACCGCCGGATGAGGCGGTCAAATTTAAATAGCATGTATAAATCTTGAATCGGACTCATTTCGCAGGCTAAGTATCTCAAAATGTAGTATACATGTAGAAATATGCTACTGAGGTCCCATAGTGAGGCTATGATTGGTATAAATTTGAGGATAAAGAAAAGTAAAAAAAGTCGCATAGATCAGCGGAACCAACTGATGAGGCAGTCACATCACGCACGGATCAATGAGCTGTACAGTGGTAAATCTGGTGACACATCAAAATCGACTCAGCAAGGAGGACCCTGACTTTCCGAAAGGGGCAGTGATGTGACACTCACATATGCTCCCCAAAGGTCTGCAATCTAAAATCTTTTCTATTTTAGTCCTCATTGGTAGATTTCCCCCCATGTTAGTGTCGGGATCTATGTATATAGTGTATACCTATACTGTAATCAAGTTTTAGAGGTGTCGCAGTTCTGCTTGTATCATTATTGACAAACTAAATTTCGGAGCACCTCAGATTTTCTACTCAAGATGCTTTACAGTAATACACAGGTGAAATTTCAAGTCTGGCTTTGGACGGTCTATTCAGAGTACATATTTCTACAAAATGAGTCCTCCCCAGACACATCAGGGCACACCTATCACCATGCCGGCCTCTTTTACTCATTGGTAGGTGGTAGGTACCTCATCGGCCGGTTGATGACTGTAGTAGTTTCAAGGGCTTTATATTCTAGACTGGCATAATGCACTGTAATTATTTATGTATTCAATGATGTGTAGTGGTCATTTCAGTACTTACATCGTCCGGCTGTTCCGACCAGGGACCCTGCCATGTAATAACTAACTACATAACTAAACTTGTATATTGACATACAACACGCACAGTGTGAGTTTTGATACTCCTATTATTCTATACTGATATACAATGCGCTGTATTCAGTTATTGATCTGACTGCTTCTAACAATGCATAGTGATTTCAATACTGCGACAATGCATAGTATTTATTTCAATACTTACATACAATGCGTTGTATTTAAGTTTCCACCTACATAATACTATTCTATACTGACATATAATGCGCTATATTCAGTCAATGATCTGACTGCTTTTAGCAATGCATAGCGATACTATCATGAACTTGCAAAGTGGTCATGGTCGGGTTCAATACCTACAATGCATAGTATTCATTACTTTCGTGAATTTATTATACCCACATACAATGTGTTGTATTTAGTTTCTATACTTACTGGCATTCATTCATTCAATGGATTAATATGATATGCTCTTCGGATACTATTCTATACTAACATACAATGCATTGTATCTGACTATTGATCTGACTGCTTCTAACAATGCATAGTGAAACTTTAATTAACTTGCAAAGTATCAGGCTCAATAGCTACAATGCATAGGATTCATTTCAATATTCATGAATTTATTATACCTACATACAACGTGTTGTATTTACTCGTTTTAATTTTCTACACTTACTGACATTCATTCAAATTACATACGACGTGCTCTGTCTTGATGCTACTGTTTTTCTGTACTGACATACAATGCTCTGTCTGTATTCAGTTATTATTGCTTCTAACAATGCATAGGGATACCTTGATGGACTTGCATCTTGGTTGGGCTCAATACCTACAATGCATAGTGTTCATTTTAATATGTATGTACTTACATGAATTGATATACATACATACAACGGCTGTACTTACTAGTCTTGATTTTCTATACTGACATTCAATCATTGTATTCATCTATTGATCAGACCTTCAATCATTGCATTCATCTATTGATCAGACCTTCAATCATTGCATTCATCTATTGATCTGACTTTGTCTTACAATACATAGTTTTGATTATGAAATTGCTTTGCAAATGATGTATAGCAGTTGATACCTACATGGACTGAAAATGGATCATGCCCAGAGTCAAGAATATAAGGTTTGAACTGCCACAGTTCAGTATCATAGCCATACAATACTTATTACTTGTCTTTAATGGACCACCGTGTTTTTGTCTCAGGTTGAATGTCAAAATTTAGGTCAGATACTTAAATCTGTATTTCCTTTGTAAAGCTTAATATTAGCCAATGATATGTCCTACCAAAAAACAGTCCATTGCTCAGAATTTCATATAATGTAGGCTGCTAGGGTGTCCATACAGCGCACTATCTGATTATGGTTCAGTACAATGTATGGTTGAGTGGGCAGTGAACAATCCATTGTTTAAAAAGCATTATCTGGAGTTCACAGTAAATACAATGCATTGTTGAGTGAACAGTGTTGTAGATATTCGTAGTCCAATAAACAATGCATTATTTGAAAGTGGGAAGTGGTAAATTACAGCATTATGACAATGTGTTGTTAAGCCACAGGTACATTTTGAGGTCTGTGATTCAACAACACGTTGTTTTGAACGAGGAAAACTGACCAAAGTGGCAATGCATTGTTGAGTGAGTAGTGCTGCAGTTTCTCTGTAAGCCATTGTACAATGTGTTGTTGATAGGGAGAGAATCATTAGTTTTCTTACAATGTGTTGTATTGTTTTAAATGGGAAAACTGACCAAAGTGGCAATGCATTGTTGAGTGAGTAGTGCCACAGTTTCTCTGCAAGCCATTGTACAATGTGTTGTTGATAGGGAGAGAATCATTAGTTTTCTTACAATGTGTTGTATTGTTTTGAATGGGGAAAACTGACCAAAGTGGCAATGCATTGTTAAGTGAGCAGTGCCACAGATTTTAAACCATTGTACAATGTGTTGTTAATAGGGAGAGGATCAAAGTTTTATTAGTTTTATTAAATATTGCGTGACGCCAAATAATACACCCAAAAAAGGTTCTCGGCTAAAGCAGAAGTACCTGAGGAATAGTGAATACGGCACTATAATAATATTGAAACCCTGCTGACATCTCCTGGTACTATGCATTGTAATCCACCTGTATATATAACATTCCTTTCAATATGTAGTAAATAGACCACTCACTATGCAATGCATACTATGGTGTATACTCTATATACTATGTGTTATTATTACAGCTACAGCTGACACAAGTACTCCCAAATTCTACAGGTACCACATGCCTTTCAAGAGCAACTATCTGCAGAAAAAACCCCAACTTTGTCATATGCTTTACCTGCATTCCAAGCTATGACATTGAAATGGAAAAAGTTACAGGACGTCACTGCCGGAGTATGACAATATCATACGAGCTGGAATAGAGAAGCTGGATAAGTACCGTGATTGTGCAGAACAGTCGGACGCTCATACTCTTGCAATGCGTAGGATCTTTATTTCTTTGTTTCTGTTGTGTTAACATATTGACTCTATGTTAGTTATCAATCCCAGTATGAAGACGGTTTGGTACAATAAATTTGAGCCCTATCAAACTGGTGAAGTCAGACATCTTTTCATGCAAGAGGTAAGCTTGACAGTTTTACTTTGTGTATGTTGTTGAACATATTCACTCCAGCTCCGAAAGTATTATGACCCAAGAAATGACAAGGGCTCAACAGCAGAGATCGATCATTCAGCCCTGGATAACGACGCTTGGGAGGACGCCATTCTTGGCATTACTCGTGAAGACGTGTTTTCTCCTACTCAAAATCAAGCCCCATGAGCACTGGAAGACGAGGTCAATGCTTATTTTGCGGAAAAAGTATCCAATCCTAGACAGAATGAGTTGGAGTATTGGGAGGTACGTATTCTTAAGAAGTGAAATATTTACTTTTTGCTAAAACTTTAGATAGGAGAACCAACACCAATTCCCTACTATTTTCAGACTTGCGCTCGACATACTTCCAATTCAGACTTCTTCGGTTCCCTGTGAACGAGTCTTTTCCTCTGCTGCCAAAACTGACACGAAGAAGAGAAATCGTATGAGTTTTGAGCTCATGGAAGCTCTACAGATGCTGAAGTATACGCTCAAGAGAGGTAATTCGATTACTTTCACAGAAGTTTTGAGTAAAGAGGCCGGACTTGCATTGATTGAGAGTAAATTGGCTGATAAAGGGGACGAGTTCGAGGAAAAAGCTGTTTCTTACGATAAATTACTTAGCAACCTTACTTTGGCACATCAGGAAATACCCCCCCTATCCTAGGATCCCTGACAGAGTCCACCATATTCCAATGGATGCTGAAAGACTCCATAGGTTTACATGGATTACATGGACTACATGAGAACCATGGGAACCATGGATGCCATGGATACTGTGAGATGTCGTCTACAAATCTTAAGCTCCTACAGTTTCCTATGGATGCCTGTGGATAACCCATGGATGCCCACGGATTCCCATGGAGAGCTGTGGATGCCCACGGATTCCCACGGAGAGCTGTGGATGCCCACGGATTCCCACGGAGGCTGTGGATGCCCACGGATTCCCACGGAGATGGATGATTCCCACGGAGAGCTGTGGATGCCCACGGATTCCCACGGAGAGCTGTGGATGCCCACGGATTCCCACGGAGAGCTGTGGATGCCCACGGATTCCCACGGAGAGCTGTGGATGCCCACGGATTCCCACGGAGAGCTGTGGATGCCCACGGATTCCCACGAGAGCTGTGGATTGCCCACGGATTCCCACGGAGGCTGTGGATGCCCCACGGATTCCCACGGAGAGCTGTGGATGCCCACGGATTCCCACGGAGAGCTGTGGATACCCACGGATTTCCCACGGAGAGCTGTGGATACCCACGGATTCCCACGGAGAGCTGTGGATACTCATCTGATACTCATGAATAGTTGGTCAAACATGCAGCTATGGCAATGGCAATTCCCTGTATAATAACTGTTCTAAAATACATGCTGAGTACACTACACTACATGACAATAATTTTTACAAAAAGAATTGACCAAAATTACACTGCCTCATCTATATGCTTCTGCCTGAATGAAAGTAGAGTCAGACACAAGAACAAAGTAGTAATGAATAATATACGTACTAACTCATATTGAAATCATTGACATTACACCTGTTCAAATGCACATTTTGAGTAACATCAAATTATACAGCAATCAAAACATACCATAAAAGGCA